>JACWST010000150.1:2659-71938 GCA_014850475.1 Cryphonectria naterciae | reverse complement strand
TCTCTCTACTCTGTCGGGGGAGCGCACGGTGCTCGGTGTGGGTTGCATGCGGGATAGGCGGTATGCTCAGGTCAGCATGAGAAAAAAAAAAAAAAAAAAGGGGGGGGGGGGGGGGAACAAAGGGCGGCGTGCGTGGCCAAACACAAGGGAAAACGGCGTGACGAGCCCATCGTCTGGGTGTTTGGTGATTGAATGATGGATGGATTGATCGTTCGAGATCGTGGCGGTGAGAGGGAGGGAATGGTTGCGAGACTTACGCGAGGTGTCGGCGAGCTCATCCTTCTTTCTCTTGATGCGATCCTTGAGGCCCTCTGCTTCACGCCGTGCCTGCTGGATGCGCGCCTGCATCGCCTCGGGAGAGACGTCGTTCGGTCGTTGTGAGTCCATCTTTGGGAACACTCAAGCCGCAAGGAGGGAGGAGACGCGGCCAGTGCACGAAGGGGGTTCGAACTGGATAAGAGACGTTGATAGAGAGAGAGGGAGAGAGAGAAAGAGGCGGTCGACCGCGCGGAGGAAGGGGGCAGGTTGGAACGGCAAGGTGAGCCGCCGACGATGTTGTCGATTGACAAATTTGTGGTGTTCAATGGAATCGATCGGACGGACGATGGGGGAGGGGATGGGAAGGAAGGTGGCCGAACAGATGGATGGATGAATGTGGGTTTGGATTGGATTGGATTGAAGGATGGGTTTGATTGAGTAGACTGGCTGGAGCTGGGATCGATGCTTGTGGGAAGGGAAAATGCAAGGCAACCAAGGAGCCAAAAGCTTGGTACCGGCCGCGGCGCAGCGAAGGGCTGGGGCTTGGGTGCAGGGCAGGGCAGGGCAGGGCAGGGCAGAGCAGAGCAGAGCAGAGCAGAGAGCAGAGAGGGCAGTAGGGCCTTTCTTTTTTGGGGGGGGAGGTGAGCGGGAGAGGGGGGAGGGAACTGCTGTGCAGAAGAGAGAGGGCCCCCCAGTGCCAGTGCCAATGCCAATTCCAATTCCAGGGGGGGGGGCGTTGGGGAGAGGAGACACCTGGTGACCTTTGAACTTGCAGCACCTGAAATGAGCCCAGCGTATTCAGGCACTGTGTGCTTCGGGACGGTGCGGCCGCTAAACAGAGGTACCCACACAGAACCGCAGACCACTAAAGCAGAGCGCCTTTAGGGGACCGGACCGGGGCTGGCAGAGGTGAGAGGGTAAAGGTAGCGGTAACGGGCCAGTCGAAACGGGCTTAGGTGGAAACCAAACCCACCCTAGGCTCTATTAGAACGGTGGTAATTATCGAATCGACCGGCAGGCGGACTGTCCTGTCTGCGAAAGCTGGTAGGTGTGGAGAGAGAGACAGGCCAGCGAGAGAGAGATGCGCAGTAAGAGTGGGGAGGATAGGCCCAGAAGGTATCGTAGCAGCCCAGTCAGGGGTCCAGCGCGAGCACGCACAGTAGTACTTGGGTGCGTTGTGGACGTGTGGTGGTGATTGATTTATCAATGTCAAAAAGGTCTCTCAAGTCAGGTTCAAAAGTCAGGCACAGACGAGACGAGAGTCAAATGTCGGTCTCGATCTGGGCTGGGAGGTAGAAGAGAGAAGGTTTTGATCCCCGGGAATGATCCGAAATATCTGGCAAGTAGGCCGAGCTCTGAGGTAACGGAGCTGCCGGGGGGGAACCCTCGCCTTTGTTAGTAGTCGTAGCTTCGGTTGCAGGAGATCAAAGTGCTCGAGCACAAAAGTCGTGTGGATTTTTTGTGGTGAGGAAGAAATCGGGATGGGGAATGGTGGATGACCTGGTGAGTTGTTGTGATTGATGACAGGACCCAAGTTGGAGGCGGAGACAGTGGACGGGTGGAAATGATGCTGCGCAAGTGGGATGGGGAAAAAGGAAGTAAAAGAGAAAGGAAAAAACTGGGAAATTTGGGGGGGGGGTTAGGAGAAGGAGGGGGGGGGGGAAATGGTATGTTTGGTTGAGGGTCAAGAGGTAACGGTCGGTCGGTAACCCTTCGATCGAGTACGGCACAAGTCCCCCCTCTCTATCTCCGTCTTCTTTTTTCTTTCGGCTGGATCCTGCTTGGAAATTGAACTGGAGACAAGCCTAGACGGGCCAGAAAAGAGAAGTGGAGAGGGTGCGAAAATGCCCAGGCAGGCCAAACGAGCCAGATGATCTGAGGAGTGGGGAAAGGACAATCCCAAAGAGGGAAACAAAGATGGGAACGGCAAATAGGGACAGAAACACGCGTACAGTACAGTTTACTATGGCTAACAGGTCAGCTCGCGTCAGGGTGTGTGCATGTGTGGATATCCTGCAGGTCACAGCTTAAGCCTTGGCCTACAGAACAATGTAGAGTGTACTGTACTGGGCCGATAACTGCTGTCGCTACCTCAGATTGGCTCGGAGGAAAAGGAAGAAAGAAAAAAAAAAACGCTGGGAAAAAGATGAGACGAGGAGCCGGGATTGAGGCAAGACGAAGAGAGAGAGAATCTAGCGGAAAGGGTTGAGCTGGGATAGGGGTGGCATGGCTGGGCTTTAGGACATACGGGGAACGGAGAGACAAGTCTCGACAGTGCAGCAAAACAGGACAGGACAGACCAGGGAAGAAGGGGGAGGGCAGGGCAGAGCGATGGGGGAGACCAGACAGGGGTCGGCAAAGGGGAGCAAAGAAGAAGTGTAAAAGATGATGACACCTGCCTGGGCGAAATACTTCCGTCAAATTACAAAGCAGCCTCTGTTTTTGATCCGCTCTTGATTTGCAAGCAGGCCGGCGGAAGGTCTCTCTCTCTTCTCCGCTACTCTTTGTTACTCTCACACACTCATCAACAACCCACACCCACATCCAGGCACCAGGCTCAGTCAAGAAATGATAATCTTTTGGAGGGAGGGAAGAAGCCGTCAGGCTGCCTCAGGTACAGGACGATATACGCTCTCGTCAGGATATTTGCGGAGGACGATTTTCCCAACTATGATATGACTATGCATATGGGGTGTAGTCAGGCCAACCCAGTCATTGGTGCTTACACGAGACGAGAGTTTGCTCACTTGCCCAAACTGATTTGGCTGGCCTGGTCTCGGGTGACACCAGCCTCAAGAAGCGTACAGGTCGATCACAGCCAGGGCAGCGCAGAGCCCGTGTTCATTGTGATCCCCTTCTCTATACTTGTGTAGATAGATAGACAGGTAGCACTTCCTCCTTTATCGCGTGAGGTACGTGATACTACTACGCCTGGGCCATGCTCGTCCTTCTTCCGCTGTTGAACCTCCTTCTCATATCCGTCGTACAGGCTAAACCTTCCTGAAACAGCGTATCTCCTGCCATGGTCCTATCGAGAAGCAGAAAGAAAAGAAGAAAGGGGAAAACCGAAAAAAGGCCATCTGACACCACCACCTGCGTGGACTTCTGTTGGCCCGTAGATGAAAGAACATTTTACTACGATGGTACCACCACCCCTTCTAGGGGTCGACCGAGATGTCAGGACATTTCGCCTTGTGATTCGCCCTTTGTGTCCTGCTCTCTGGCCCTCCTCTCCGTAAGTGGTTATTACTATGGTACCATAGAACAGCTTACTCCCAGATGGCGCCCGTCTATCTGCTTAGGTCTACGTGCAGGTACCCGCTGCACTGCACTGCCGAGTTGAGGGACATGAGATGGTCTCAGGCTCGATAGTACACTTTGCACCCATGCCAAGCTCTCTCGTCCATCTCCCCCCCTCCCCTTCCCGAGCATGTGGACCCTGGCCAGTGCGGATCTAGTCCCCAAAGGGAGATTCTGGAGGCTCTAGCGCCCTTTCTCATCTCCGGCGGCGTTTCCTCTTGCCTGCTGCTGCTACGCAGTATTGCTACTATAGGACTGCTTTAGTGGGGTAGATTCTCCGTCCGTTAAAAAACAAGGGGTCAAGGGTATTACAGCACTGTACTAATGTACCACTATAGTACGTGAGAGGGAAGGGGGACCTTACCCACCATCCCTCCCTCCTCGCTCGTCCCCCCCCCCCCAAAAGCAAAACCAAAAAAACAAAACAAGGATCGTCGTAACCATTACACAATCGATGTCTCTCTTAACGATCTTCGTTATAATAACAATGATGTGACACCCTCACGACTTATTCTGTGCTGGGTGCCAGGCAGAAGAGGGTTCAAGGTTACGATTCCACGCGCGCGCGACACCGCACAGGACTGTGAATCGACCCGCACCCGAAAACTATCTTCTGGTACTATGCTGAGGTTAGAGTTGTGTCTCCCTCAAACCCGCTCCGCGAGACATGGCGCAGACCACACAACCCACCTCCATCCTGCGAGATATCACCAAGAGAGGAAGGACCCTGCTTTTGTTTCGAGCTTCAAAAATCACCACTACTCTCGTCTCTCTCATCAGAAAGGCGTACAAATTTGATTTGAGTAATTTCTCTCTCTCTCTCTCTCTCTTTTTTCTTCTCTTCCCCCCCCCCCCTCCTCCTTTGCCTCCGAAGGAACCTGCCGGGCCAATAAGGCCCCCTTCCTCTCTCTCATCAATCACGCCCCCCCCCACCCCCCCGAGCCTTCGCTTTTCTCCAATTTCTCACGGCATACCTTCAACATGTACAAGGCTCTCGTCGCGCGTCCAGTAGGACTCTTGTGCTTCCCACCACGCTTCGGACCGCCCTGAAATGCACCCTCACCCTGCAACGTTCGGGCTGAACGTTCCACGCCCGGCCGCTTTTTCTGTCCCACGGTGATGTTATCATGTACCATGTATATTGAATCCAGGATGTCTCGTCCGTCCATCCTGGGAGGTTTGCCTCTTCTTGTCTCCTTTTTCCTGTATTTTTATTTTTTTATCTTATCTTTTTTATTCCTTCTCCATCCTCTCGTTTGCTTATCAATTATCCTCTTATTTCGTTTCACACACACACACACACTCTCTCTCTCTCTCTCTCAAGGGGAAAAAAGAGAAAAAGTTCCAGGGCAACAACGTTGGCCTCCTGTCACTCGGCCCGCGCCTAATTTCAAGCCTGCGGCATCCGTGTGCAGAAACCTTTCATCTCGCCTACCCATGCCACCCAGTGAGCCGCCCCCAGCACCAGCCAGTCTGATAGGTCACCTCTTTTGATCACCGCTATAGCTCTTTTTTCTTAACTCTTCTTTTTCTTCCTTTTACTGGACCCCCTCCCCCCCCCCGATGATCATATCATGCCCCGTGCGTATTTGCTTTTTTATTTTTTTATTTTTTATTTTTACTACGCATGTCGGCATTGATGGCTGGGTGTGGGAGTAGAAGAAGGGGGGGGAGGGGAGGGAGGAGAGGAAAATTCCATGAAGATCTTCTTCTCCTTTCACACACATCGGGACTGTGTGTACGTGTTGTATCACCCTCCACTTCATTACCCGCTGGCGCGCACACACGAATTCCCAATTTGCCCTTGCAGGCGATATCCACGATGCCGTGAATCCAGCAGGTGCCCGTGCAGGTGGGGACCCCGACCGTTCGGTTCCTTCTTGACTGGTACCTTTTTTCTTCTTCCTTTTCCCCGTATATTATAGCAACATACATACCACAGTACTGTTAAACTATGATATGTACTATAGTAATTCAAATCAGTGAGCCAGTGAACGCCCTGCCCCATCAGAGTCCGTACCCTTGAGGGTCACATTGTGTTCCCAGCAGTTCCAAGGCGTCACAGAAACAAGAAAAAGGGAGAGAGAAAAAAAAAAAGGCCATGTACAAGGGGGGTCTTGTTCTAGATATATATATACCACCGCCGCTATAACTCAAGTAATTAAAACTAAAGGTGGGGAGATGATCTGGAATCAGAGGCAAAACAAATACGTTTTTCTTTCCCTCTCTTTGAGATTGAGGGTAACGAAACTCCAGCCAGCGGACTTGTGGAGTCCCCCGCGCTCCTTTTCAAAGTCCCCATTCTTGCGGCCCCCCCAAGGGCTGGTGGCTTGTGCCCTGAACTGTGTGTGACTTCTACGAACATACCTGGCCCCCTCTTCCCCCCCCCCCCGGTACGGGAGGGAGTGGGAGATAGCGTCATCTCGCATCCTCGAATCCAATGACCTGCAGGAACACGGCTGGGCCGGGATGACGTTAGGATGCCTGAAAGCTTGATATGGTCTTGGAGGAAACGGGGACGGCGATGTTCGTTGACGGCTTCTTCTTCATTCATGGCTGGCGTGTACAGTGGGGTTTTATTTTTTGTTGTTTTGGGGTCAGCCTTTTGAACAGCTATGATCCTCGTTCCAACCTGGTCTGCATGTACTACTACTGCCTTTGCTACCTTACCCTCATAAACTGTCCAATCTTTTAGCACGATCCTGTCCAGTCAGCCACCATATGGTATTTGGTATAACCCCTTTCCCCGCCGCCAACACCCTAGAACGCCTTGCAATGCCAAAATAATCTATCCCTTTGCCTCCCAACCCAACAGAAAGCAGTAGCCCCCCTGGTCCACACGGCGACGGCAGTCGCCCAGGACCTTCAAGAGAGACGTAGCCACCGATGATACCCTTTGGGTAATTCTGTCCGGCACCAGAGACGTTGTTTTGTCTCTTCAGTGCTCTCGTCTCGGAATATTTTGAGCCTTCTATTTCCCCCCATGCGTAGTCTTGACACACAGATCAACATGTGCCCCCCCCCCCTTCCCCCGGCTGGCAATGTTGCTTTCAACCCAGCTGTGTGTGTCCCATGATCTCGTATGATGCGCAAGAGGTTTCGCCTGGTGACTAGAGAAAGGCGGACGGGCCACCAGGGAAGGGACGATGTAGCTGAAGTCGCTTGGGCGGCGGTTGTGAGGGTCCCTCATCCTCGTCATCCGACAGTGTCAGGTCGATGACCTCGTGGGCTCGTTTGGTTCCTCCAGGTCTCGGTACCGAGGAGGACCCTTCTTTTGAGAAGCCAGAAGCTGGCGTCAGAACCCCAGTCGCAGGACCGACGGTGTTCGGACTGTTGGTGCTATAATCTCTGGATCGGTTCATCTCGGAGACGACGAGATCATCATCGTCTAGCTCGAAGGCATCGTACTGAGGTTCCGGATTTGCTACGGCTTCCGCAGGCTTATGGATCTTCCATCGGCCGCTCGGCTCGATGTCAATCTGTTCAACAGAGTTGGGAGTATTGCTCAGAATGTCTCGCACATATCTGGAGCAGATTAGCAAGAGCACATATTCAGAACACAAGAAGTCGCCCCTAAAATAAAAAAAAACTTACTCATCAATAGCAAGCCGCTCGAATGGGGCTGACTTGCTACAAACAGGACACACCCACTGAGGGCCCTGCTGCTGTAGCTGAAGATATGAGGTGGCATCAAAACACTGGACGTGCGTGCAGGTAGTCGCGCGGATGGGTGTATTGAGCCTCATGTAGGAGAGAGGGCACTTTAGAGACAGAACTTGAGATGAGAGCTCGATCTCAGCATCGTGAGCCTTTCTTGTGACTAGCATAACATTATTAGCTGCTATCAGTGCTTGGCACGAGGTGCGGCGGGTGTGAGACTCACGCTCCTTGATTACAGAGTCCTTGGAGATCTTCCGGCCTGATATGGCCTGCACGAGACTGTCTACATGTATGGACTTGCAGACGTGTATGGAGAGGTAGAAGCGCTAGATCGGGAAGCAACAGAGGTCAGCTTTTGTGCCCAGCAACTGTACGACAAGGCGTTGAGGAATGCCGAGGAACGCCTGACTTGACTTTGAACGGCCTTTTCACCTGCCTTCTGGGTTAGAGCGTATGTGAATTCGACGGTATTGAGATAGGATGGAATCTTGAGCCGGAGGAGGTCTGTTATGTCGACAGGTCTCGTGGAGCCGGGCTTGTTCTTTAAACCTCTCAGGTTGGCCTTGACATCGTCCCCGTTCACTTTCAGCTCTGACTGGTGGGGGAAAGCGATGTCCTGCGTGCCGAAGTTGGAAGCAGCACAGAACACCATGACCCTGAGGGTTTTGTCCGTGGTACACTGCTGCAGGATCGGGTAGGTCTGTGCCTGTATGGTGATGTTGATAGAGTTTCTGTGCTGTGTCATAACTGCTTCTGTTAGCACGGTTGCATCTCCCCGGGGGGGGGGGGAAGACAGAATGCGCCATCGACTTACCTTCGCAGACGTGAGTGTTTCCTATTCTCTCCACGAAATGGTAGAAAGGGCTAGGGTGGTATGAAGGCCCTTGAAGGAGTCAGCTCAGCTGTTGACCGACGTGCAGCCGAGAGTTCAATAGACGCAAGATGGTGTCGAACATACCTTGGGAAGGCACATGCTGCGCCCTCTGGCCATTTGTTGCTACATAGGACCCAAAGCCAGAGAGGCCATTCGCCTGCTGGTAGCCGGCGTAGCCACCGGACATGCTTGAAGGTTGGCCAAGGCTCGCGGAAGAAGGAAGGCCGGGGGAGCGAGTGCTGTGAACGTGGGACTGTGACGCTCCTGTATTCGTGGCTGCTGCTGCGTAACCTCGTGATGCCACTAGGTCCTGTCTCTCACGGACGATGCAGTCCTCGAGCTGGCGATAAGTGTGGGCGTCGCCTGCGGTGAAGGCCTTGTTGAGTGCTGTATCAAGATTCAGATTAGTCCTCATATTGGAAAATGGCGAGCATATCTCGCCTGAAACCAAGGTAGGAGGGGGCTAAGTGATGGGAACGTCGGATGGAAGAGGTGGGGGAGGGGTAGTGGCGGCCTGTGTGGGAGGGGAGCGCGGGTAGGCACCCAGACTGGCCTAGATATGCAAGTAACAAAACGATCTACAGTGCGCCCTGGAACGATCCAACGTACCATCGATCACGCGGGATTGCAGGTCAGCCTTGACACCGCTGGACTTCATATTATTCTGCATGCATATGCGCTGCAGTTGCTTGTTCAACAGGTAACTGCTGCTATTGAGGCGCTTCACCAAGGCGCGGTACTCCTCCTGCGGCGGTAAGGAAGCCATGATCATCGAGTCTGCGACAGCCTGGGCTCTTCTTCTTCTTCTTCTTCTTCTCCTTCTGGCTTTTTTTCTTCGACAGACAAGACGACAGACGAACGGGTCACTGCTTCCTCTCTTGGAGGATACGGGTAGGGAGGGAGGCTTTCAATTCGGTGTCGTGGAGGGGGTCGAGTAGGGACGATGAGGCGGCGATTGAGATTCGTGCCCGGCCAGAGCATGTGAATTGAAACCCAGATTCAAGAGAGACAAACGAGGCAGAGGAAGGGGACACAAATGCGCGTAGATTTCTAGGCGGCCATGCCAGAGCCACAAGGATGTCAAGAGGACTGACAACTGGCTTTGTCCGTGGCCTCTTTGGCCCAAGTTTAAACTCCTGCCGCGATGATGAGGTTATTTGCAGGGTGGTAGGCACTGACTGATCTACGATCGACGTTGGCGCAAGGCTGCCCATGGCAAATTCAGGAAGGCGGTGGGGCCCCCTAAGCCGCGGCAGAAATTTATCGCGATAAGAGAAACCCATTCCCCAAATCTTTCCAGTCGAGAGTTGCAGCGCCGGATGTTGGAAAGACCCTGCATTTTGCCCCAAGACTTAACATTTGCGATCTCAACCAGCTGCGACAGCACCAACATAGGCACCATCGCCCCAATTTACTTCACTAGATCACCTCTGACCTCGAGCCTATTACAAAAACAATTTACAAGATGGCCAAGTCATCCCGCGCGTGCACGGTGAAGGCAAACAATCGGAGGCTGAAGGCCAAGGTCTTTGGGCCTGTGGAGGACGCACGCCAGGAACGCCTCTCAGCCAAGCTGCTCGAGATTGCATCGCAACCCAAGCCAGCACCCGAGAGAGAGATGAATGATGCGGAAGACAAGGACGAGGCAGAGCAGAAAGAGGGCACTACTACTGAAGAGAAGGCAAACGACAGTAAGTAGAGTCCCTGGAAGAAGTCCTACGTCTGGGCGCAGCCCAAGTTTATTACAACACAGGTTGTCATTTTTGAATAGATGATCAATATATTGACCATCAATTCTACAGCAGCCATGGATATCGACACCTCTGCCAAATCCCAGACGAAATCGAAGAAGGGCAAGGTCGTTAAGAGACGAGGCAGGAAGTCGAATATTGTCTTTCCCAAGTACGGCGACCGGAAGACGATCAGAAAGAAGAGGTGAACTCTTGTCGACAGTCTATGGACTGGTGAAGGGAGTCTCGTTTACTTTGAGGAGCCGATCTGCCTATAAAAGAAAGGGGGGGTGGGTGTGACATAAATCTGGAGGACTGAATGCTATGGAATTGGAGGAGGATGTGCTTGTCGCAGAGGATGTCCGCGATGTCGAGAATGGCAGGCGGTATCGCAATGGGGGGCGGCCAGCGGCTGTGGGCCCCTGTGCCCACACCCCCCCCCCCCCAAAAGTGGTTTGACAGGGGCTTCCCAGTCACTAAACCACTGACCACATGCGAGGCTGACAAGAAGTTTAACTGGCCAACAACGTCCAATGCAGCACGACTTGAGCATCTTGGAGCTGGCACCTACCACGTACATATTGAACACAGCTTCTCTGAACATATTTGACCGACTGCGTAACCAAACACAACAGAAGTGGTCATCCATAATACCCTCAGGTCTCCTCTTCTCATTGCGATGGAGAGCTTTTCACTGCGCCCCTAGTTCCGTGTCCCTCGATATCCTCTCCCTCCCTCTCCCCCCTTCCCTCCCATGAGCCTTTGCTGAGCCGCGCGCACAAGAAATGAAGGGCTCTCAACATGGTGTGACGACTCTCTCGACCGTCCTGCTCACCGCGGCCAATGTTTTTCTCCCGATTGCCATCTATGTCTTTGGCACAGGCTTCTTCCCCTACAAGCCACTGCTCCCAGGTCTCGCCGTCTACGACGACTCCGAATATGGACCACCACCAGCAGCGCCCTTCGACCGGGTGGTATTCATGCTCGTGGATGCTCTACGAAGGCACGTCCTGTCGACAAGGCCCCAAAAAAAAAACCCACCTCCTTGGTTCCATGCTGATAGAAGGCACAGTGATTTCGTCTACTCGCCCAAGTCCGGCTTCGAGTACACCCAGTCGTGAGTCGCGAAGCTATCAACTAGAGGGACTGCCTCCGACTGACACGAGCGCTGACCACCCGCGACAGATTAATACGAGATGGCTTTGCGATCCCCTTTACCGCGCACGCGACATCGCCCACCGTTACAATGCCAAGGATCAAGGCGATCACGACCGGTTCCATTCCCTCCTTCCTCGACGTCATACTGAATATCGACGAAGGAGACGAGTCTTCTTCCCTTGCCTCACAGGATACATGGTTGGCGCAGATGAAGGCAAAAAACTCGGGAAAGCTGCTCTTATACGGAGATGATACCTGGCTGAAGCTGTTCCCCGGCTTCTTTGATCGGGCGGATGGCACATCGAGCTTCTTTGTTGCTGTACGGATCCCGCAACTGCCCCGGCAAAGGGACGACGTGGGCTGACGAAAGATAGGACTTCACGGAGGTGGATAACAACGTGACAAGACACGTCCCAGATGAGCTCCAAAATGATGATTGGAATACCATGGTCCTGCATTATCTTGGCCTGGACCATATCGGCCACAAGGGAGGCCCGCGGAGGTCAGACAGCAGCCTGTCCCCCAGTGCGCCGTCTTGGAAAAGGATGCTAACGTCGTGAGAAACAGCATGAACATGATCCCAAAGCAGACTGAGATGGACGGCATAGTCAAGCAGATATACACTGCCATCCAGTCACAATCTCACCTTCAGTCCACACTCTTGATATTGCTGGGCGATCATGGTATGAACGACGCCGGCAATCATGGAGGCTCCGCACCCGGCGAAACCTCCCCAGCACTTGTCTTCCTATCCCCAAAGCTGAAGGCCTTGGGAAGAGAGTTTGAGGCTCCGGTGGCCTTCCAGGACGACTTCAGATACTACTCCGTCATTGAGCAGTCCGACCTTGCTCCAACCCTTGGGGCTCTGCTCGGCTTTCCTGCCCCCAAGAACAATCTCGGGGCCTTCATCTCGGAATTTCTGCCCTTCTGGCCGCATGGTATGCCGATTTCGCGATATCTTGGCATGGAACCTTGCTGATTCTAACGAGAATAGGCATCGATCGAGCGCAGATTCTCATGCGCAATGGGGAACAGATTCTTGCCATTATATCCGCTTCATTCGGTGGAGAGCTTTTTGATGTGTCTGCAAAGGTTGATCCCTGCGTGCTTAAAGAGTCAGATGTCGAGGATCTCGCATGCCGATGGTGGCTGCTGAAGAACTCATATAAAGCCATGGACAGCAGAACGAATTTAGATGATGAATGGGCTGCAACGATGTCGCAGGTATGTACTCTCCGAACACCAAAGTCCTGCTCGAGCTTGTGTTAACCGTCATCCGCAGTGGCTTAGAGACGCGCAAAGGCTGTTGAGTAGCATGGCGAGCAATTATGATATTCCTAGACTTACCATTGGACAAACGGCTGCCATTGCAGCGACCGCCCTGGCTGTATTTGCAGCATACCAGAATGCTGGCGGCCTGTCCACAGCAGCCGTGCCACTCACCCTCATCACCGCCGCATATGGCGTGATGATGTTTGCCAGTAGCTTTGTAGAGGAGGAGCACCATTTCTGGTACTACACCGCAACAGCATGGTTTGCATATATCAGCTGGAGAGGCTTCAGTGGGTGAGTTGTGTTAAAACCACCTGGCATTCACTCTTCTTCATCGTTGTTAATATTTGTCCATAGGACTTCGAAATCCACAGTTGGGCACCTAACGGCACTTCTCTTCGCCTTCGTAACAACACGGGTTGTCAGAGGCTGGAACCAGACTGGGCAGAAATTCGCTGGCGAGCCAGATATCGTCAAAATTTTCTTGCAGCCCGAGCCTGTCCGTCTCTGGGCCCTCATCAGCATCACCTACCTTTGGCTGCACCGCGAGCTCCTCCAGGGCTTCGACGGCCTCCCTCGCTTCCTCGCCATCACCGGCAGCACAGGCTTGGCCCTTGCCGCCTTCACCTTCAAGCTCGCTTTTACCAACGAGGACGCCCCAGAACTCGTCGCGGGCTTCGCGCGGTCCCTTCTTGACCTCACCCAGGGCCCCTCGCTGGTGGTGAGGGCACAAGCTGTCTTTGTCGGCCTGGCGCTCGCTGCATCCTGCGTTGTGTACTTCATCGCAAGCAAGAACCGCGTCTCACAGCGCGTCTCTGCCGTGGAGACCCTGCACCACCTGTACACGCTCCTCGCCGTGACGCAGTCCCGCGCGACCAATGTCCCCTTGTTCCTGCTCTTCGATATCCTCTTCAAGTTCCTCTCCGCGCAGGGCCTCACCCTCACGGAGCTCACCGTCACCTCCCTCCTCCTGCAGTACTCCTCCTTCTTCGCCCTCGGCGGCACCAACGCCATCTCGTCGGTCGACCTCTCGAGCGCCTACAACGGCGTGCGCAACTTCGACGTCGCTACCGTCGGCGTCCTCACGTTCGTGAGCAATTGGGCAGCGCCCATCTACTGGGTGACGGCGACCAATGTGCTGCTCGTGCGCAAGCGCAGGGCCGGGGCGAGGGGCGTGTACGTGCGCCACGTCACTCTGCTGACCGTGTTCGCGGCCGCAAGCGTGGCGTCTGTGATGGCCGCCTGTACGGCGCTCAGGACGCACCTGTTCATCTGGACTGTGTTCTCGCCCAAGTATCTGTACTGCGTGGCGTGGACACTGGGTCAGCATCTCATCGTCAACATCGGGCTTGGTGGACTTTTGTACTGGTTGGGTACGCTGTGAGCTTTGGGTGGGTATCCTGGACATCATGTTCACCAGACAGACAGACAGAGAGACAGACAAAGAGAGAGAGAAAGGTCAATCATGACGACAGGACAGAATCAAACCAGATCAATGACAAGGCCATTTAATATATATCCAATGAATGATGATGAAAGTCGTGAAGATTCCAACACACGTTTCGCGTAACGGAAGAAAACGAGACAAGACGGAATCAACCAGACCGAGCCATCCATCATCCCATTCCAGGAGCCCTCGAAAGGACCCATACCCATCATCATCCCTCATCAAGCACAATATTATCCGCAGCGAGCGAGACAATGAAAGAAAAGAAAAGGAAAAAAAAAAAAAACACAATCAAAGAGATCAGCCCATAATTGTATCCCCGTCATCATCCAACAGTTCGCTAACAAGTGAGTCACCGTCTCCAGGTTCCGTCTTGGTGGTGACGTCCATATTCTGAATAACCGTGCCCTCGTTACTATCGTCGTCCCCGCCATCGTCCGCCCTAGACACCCCATCATCATCTTCATCCTCCTCCTCCTTGATCCGCGGCTCGGCCGTCGCGCCCCGCGCAGAAGGGCCGGCGCTGGCGACAGCAGCGCCGACGTGCTCGTCAGGCCCGAGAGACACACTACGGCTCATGGTCGACCTGCGTCTGCCGGACTCCTTGGCCTGGTCCAGTGTGTTGACAATCTTGCCAAGGGACACGTGGATCTTGTACAGGGCGTTTCGACCCGTCGTGTCCGAGATGAGGTTCATCTCGACGGCCTCCGAGACCTCGGTATAGAGCTCGCGAATCTTCTCCTCGGTTGAGGCGGGCGAGATGTAGAGCTTGCCGAGGAGGGCGGCAACGACCTTCTTTTCTTCCTCTGTGGGCGGAGACTGATTAGCAATTCTCTGCCGAACGTGATGGTGCCTCTTGAAGGGGGGGGTTAAGGCTTTCTCTTGTTGACGACGGGTGTAGTATATATACTTAGAAGAAAGAGAAAAAAGCTCAACTTACTGCTGCAGTTTGAATCCAACCTCGCGAGTATATTCCGCGCAAATTCGAGGTGCACATCTCCATTCACATTTTTCTTCTCGGCTTCTGTGGCCGCGTCCGGGCTATAACACTTCCTCGGATCCGTCCAGTCCACCAGGCAAGCACCGATGGTCGCAAGGCTGACCATCTCATCATCGACATCCGCATCGTCATCGTCTAGGCCCTCCCGCACGTTGTACAGTGCATGCAGCGCCTCGAGCGCCACCGCCCGCATGAGGTCCTGGTTCTCGGGACGCGAGTAGCAGAACACGGGCAGGAAGTAGTTGAGCGCCTGGCGTACGCTCTGGTTCTGCGAGGAGGCGGGCTCGAAGTAGGCGATGACCAGGGTCTTGAGGAACTCGGCAGAGGCGTCAGGATCGGTAACGACACGGCCGAGCAGGAGCTTAGAGGCTGCGATGGTAGCAACGGCCTGGATCTCGGGGGACTTGGAGCCTGAGCGGAGGGCCTTCACGTAGACCCTCATGAGCGTGGGGTTGTTGGAGAGGAGCTGGGCCCCGTGCACGTTCAGGATGTCTGTAAGGATGTGTAGGGCGGTGATCTGAAGCGCGGTGTGGCCCTTGCTGAAGAAATGCATGAACAGTGTCAAGTTCTCTTCAGCCAGTGACCTGTCCAGCAGGGAACAAAGTCCCAGACACAACAGACCACGCTCACGTACCGGCGCCTCGTGACTACGGACAGCCGGCACGACCAGGTTGTTGAGCATGGAGACCAGGTGGTCGTTCTCCTGCAGGCTGCCGGAGACGTTGGTCAGCATGCACTGCACAATGTGCAGACACTTCATGTTGATGACGATCTCCTTGACGGCCTTTGCGTGCGCCTCTTCTTCCGTCAGCTCGTCGTCCTTGTCTGCTTTTCCATTCCTGCCATTGCGCTCCTCATCCTCGTCGACTTCAGACTTGGCCGAGTGGAAGCTCTCGTCATCGTTCGGCTCGTCAACGATCGTGTCGTGCACGTCCGCCACGGCCTCGAGGACCACACTGCAGAACTCGCGCTCGCCTGCATTGTCCGGGGCACAGATGTCGCGGAGCACGTTGACAGTGAGCTTGGTGACCTCGTCGGGAAGCTCGGGGATGGACAGTGTCGTCCTGAGCAGGGAGAACATCTTTCTACGGCCCACCTCATCCGAGTAGTCTAGGGTCATGGCGATATGCAGAAGCTGCTCGACGATGAACTCCTGTTCCACCGTGTCTTCCTCCTCGTCCTCCTCGCCGAGCTCCTCTTGCTGCTGAGCTATCCTCTTGAGGGCATCCACCAGGACCTTGACGTACCGCTCCAGGTAGAAACCGAGCTTGGTGACCTCGGGAAGCTTCTCCTCGACCAGGTCCTCGTACTTTCCGTTGCCCTCGTTGCGGCAGAACTCGTTGAAGCTGCGAGCCATGAAGACAGACTCTGCTGACAAGGTCTCCCAGAAGTTGTCATCAAATGTGACGCCCTCGCGGTAGTCGGGGCGGCCCTCCCAGAAACCCCTCATGGCCTCGAGGGCGACGCCGTTCTCGACGCCAGAGTTGACGACATCGATACGCTCCAGGAGCTCGAGCAGCCCGTCGAAGCTGGGCGCAGGCGCCTCGGCAGGCTGTCCCTCTTCGTTCAGAGGCGGTGCGCCGGCGCAGTCCTCAATCCACCGTTCGCGGAAGAGCCTACCTGCCGCCTTACGGACCGTCTCGTCTCTGTCCCGAAGACCCCATCGCAGTAGCTTCTCTCTCATAGAGAGCGACAGGTGGCGGAAGTCTCCGAGGGCTGGCAGCAGACGAGAATACACTGCCCTTCGTGTCATGGCGTCTTGGTCTCTTGCCCTCTCCAGCAAGAACGGGAGCGTATTGGGCAGGATGGGAAGGTTCACGAGGAGCGACCTCCGCACGTCCGCGCTGGGGTCGTTCTGGAGCACCTCGAGGAGCTTCTCCAGCAGGCCACTGGCCTCATCCCCGTCGCTGTCGTCCGAGTTGGCCTCGGCCTCGATCTGGTTGCCTGCTAGCCGGCCAAGACCCAGAACAGCTTGTGCGCGCACCATGGCCTCCTTGTCGCGGATCCTCTTGAGCAGGCTGTAGCGCAGCTTCTGGAAGAGGTCGTCGTCGATGGCGTCGAGGGAGTTGACTATGTGTGAGATGAGCTGGGTGGACCGGTATCTGACAAACTTGTCCTTGGCCATCATCAAGGGCAGCACTGCCTCCATCAGCCTGGCAGTGAGCCTGGTGCTCGGGGTCTCGGGCATTGTACTGGCATCCTCATCCACCTCGCCGGCGAGCTCGTTGTCCTTGTCGATGGAGTGCCTCATAAACACACCCACGAACCGGATGGTCCTCTCGCCGACAGCCTCGCTCTTCTTGACAGGCATCAGGCGCAGCACGCAGCGCACGAACTCGCTGTTGAAGTCATTCTCGTCGAAATCGGCGGCAGCGGCCTTCTTGGTGGTGGTGGGCTCGTAGCAGCACGCCTCCTGCAGCTTGCGCAGGGTAACTGCAGACTTTCTGTGCGTCGCGGTGTTGCGCTGTGCCTCGCGAAAGACGGCGGCGACCTGCGTACGGAGCTCGTTGTCGGGGGCCTCTTCAGGGACATCGACGTTCAGTGAGGACTGGCGGGAGGCGGCCGCGTTGGATGCGCGTGTGTTGGTGGTCGAGGATGCTGCGGCGGCTCTTGTTGACGCGCGCCCTGATCGTGTTGTGCGCGCGGGCATCGTGAAGGGGTTGTTTGACTGATCGACGTGCTTTGGGAGGAGGGAAAGGAACAAATCAATACTGAAGCAGATGCAACCGAAGACTGAGATAAATGCTCAGCAAGCTGCTATTGGTGATGGTCCGAGTCGCAAATATCCAGATACTGCGCTAGGGAATGGCTTCGAAGGTCAGTCTGGGCAAACAACAAAGGCTGCTGTTGTTGATGAATTGACATGCTTTTTGCCCTGTTTTGCTTACTTCGCGCAGTGCAAGCAGTGATTAGTGCTCTGTTGCTCTGTTTTGTCAACATACACGACTCTGGCGTGGTTACCCCGGCGCAGGAGGGGGCTTCGATAAGCTCTTATCGCTGACAGGGGTCGAAAAAGTTTCTGGTTCTTGCCGAACAGGAACAGTAGACCTTAGTTCTCCTCCTTCTCCTCGTCCTCTTTTCTCCTTATCCTGACATACTCGAACCGAGTCCGTTCTTCACCCCGTATCTCCAGACACAAGAGAGAGGAAGAAAATGGCCAAATCGAAAGGCCAAAAACGGCGCAGAGAGGCTGAGGCCGACCTCGAGCAGCAGACAGCTGCAGCCATCGACACCCAAGACGGCGCACCTCCTTCCAAGAAGAGTCGCGTCGAGGAGAGACGGTCCCTCTTTGTGCGGTCTCTGCCCCTCTCTGCCACTAGCGAGTCCCTGACCGAGTTCTTCTCGCAACACTATCCTGTCAAGCACGCCACTGTCGTCGTCGACCGCAACACCAAGACCTCACGCGGTTATGGCTTCGTCACATTCACCGACGCCGATGATGCAATTGAGGCCAAGAAGAAACTCAACAACGAGATGTTTGGTGGCCGCCGGCTGAGACTGGACGTTGCTGAGCCTCGACTCCGTGCGGGGGGTGCGGGTGCTGTTAAGTCTGGCCTGGCCGAGGAGAAGAGGAAGAGAGAGGAAGAGATGGCCGAGGCTAGGAAGGCGCCCAAGTTGATCATCCGCAACCTTCCCTGGAGTATCAAGAGCTCCGAGCAGCTGAGCAAGCTGTTCATGAAGTACGGCAAGATCAAGTTTGCCGACCTGCCCAACGACCGGGGCAAGCTCAAGGGGTTCGGTTTCGTCACCTTCCGGACCAGGAAGCACGCTGAGAAGGCCATGGAGGAGATGAACGGCAAGGAGGTGGATGAAAGACCTATCGCTGTGGACTGGGCCGTCTCCAAGGATGAATGGCAGCAACAGCATCCGGAGGGCCATGAAGAGAAAGAGGAGAAGAAGTCCAAGTCGAAGAAGGCGAAGAAGGAAGAGGATGATGAAGATAATGAGGAGGAATACGCTGGTATGACCGAAGAGGAAAGAGATATGGCCAAGTTCATGAAGAAGATGGAGGACTTTGATTCCGAAGAGGATAACGATGAGAAAGAAGAAAAAGAAGAAGAAGACGAAGCCGATGAAGAAGGTGGTGGTGAGCTTGACAGTGACGAGAATGCCGACGACGATAGTGCCGACCAAGGAAACGATGCCAACGACGACTCCGAGGATGAACCCGTGCAGGAACCGCCCAAGCGGACCACGGACAACTCCACCACGGTCTTCATTCGGAATCTACCCTTCACAGCTACAGACGAGTCTCTCAAGGAGCATTTCACGCAGTTTGGGCCTGTGAGATATGCCAGGGTTGTCATGAACAAGATGATCGACAAGCCCGCCGGCACTGGCTTTGTCTGCTTCGTCAAGATGGATGACTTCAAGGCCTGCGTGAGGAACGCCCCTCGACACCAGCCGGCGGCCAAGGCCAACAAGCACTCCGTCCTGCAGGACGAGACCATCGACACCGACGGCCGCTACACCCTCGACGGCCGCGTCCTCCAGGTCGCACAGGCAGTCAGCAAGGAAGAGGCGACCAAGCTCACCGAGACCGGCCCCGCGGCGCGCAAGGTCCAGGAGAAGGACAGGCGCCGTCTCTTCCTCCTGTCTGAGGGCACCATCCCCACCAACTCGCCGCTCTACGCGCTCCTGACGCCCACCGAGGTCAAGCTCCGCGAGCAGTCGGCCACCCAGCGCAGGAAGCAGGTCCAGGGCAACCCCAGCCTGCACCTCTCCCTCACCCGCCTGGCCATCCGCAACCTGCCGCGCGACATGACCTCCAAGGACCTCAAGCAGCTCGCCCGCCAGGCCGTCGTCGGTTTCGCGAGCGACGTACGCGAGGGCCGGCGCGAGGCCCTCTCCAAGGAGGAGCTCGCCCGCGGCGGCGCCGAGGACCGCGATGCCGAGCACCGCCGCAAGGAGAAGGGCGTCGGCGTCGTCAAGCAGGCCAAGGTGGTCTTCGAGACCAAGGAAGGGAAGAAGGTCGACGAGAGGAGCGGCGCCGGCAAGAGCAGGGGCTACGGCTTCGTCGAGTACTCCTCCCACAGGTGGGCGCTCATGGGCCTGCGGTGGCTGAACGGCCACCCGCTCAAGAATGAGGCCGGCAAGACGGTGCGCCTGATTGTCGAGTTCGCCATCGAGAATGCGCAGGTCGTCAGCCGGCGCAAGGCAAACGAGGTGCGGTCGAGGCAGAGGAGGGCGGAGGTGCAGAACGCGCCGGCCGGAAAGGCGGGGCCGGGCAAGATAGCCAACAAGGCTGAAGAAGCTGACGGCGAAGGCGGTGAGGAGGATGAAGGGAAGAAGTCCAGGAAGAAGGATGCGCAGGAGAAATTGGCGCAGAGGCAGAGGATCATTGGCCGCAAGAGGATGGCGCGAAAGTCAAAGAAGGCTGCTGTGCGCAAGGGCTGACGATAGTCGCAGCTGATACTGATGAGAATGCGCCTCTTTACCTTATGTCATGTTCGAAGGCACCTCGAAAACTTGACGACGTCCTATTATTGAGTGATTTGAATCTTTCCTTGTTCTTCAATTGTGCATCTCGTCTCTCTCTCGTGATATGATCCTAAATCTATACACCACTCCACTTCCCAAATTTGACATATCTTCTATACATCTCCTTGAAAATCGCCCGTCCACTCCCGTCCACGGCCTCGTTCAGTATTCTCCTCCTTTCTTGGGTCGTGATATCGAGAATCGAGTACACGCCCGGCTGCAGCGCCTCCCTGACCGCACGGGGCACTGGATTCTCAAGTTGCAGCTTGATATACGACATCAGAATCAGGTACATGTGCTGGCCCGCCGAGCGCTTGGCAGCATCGGTCGCCGAGTCGAGGCCCTGCTGCTGGCCCCGCGTGACGGATGCGACAGAGGGCTCGCAGACGAGCGTCAGAAGGCGGGCGAAGAGCTTGGCTTGCCTCTCGCGCAGGACTGCTGGGTCGTCTGATGTGACTGCAAATGAAGAAGGCGGGACGGGGATGAGGAGGAGGCGGAGTAGCATCTGCAGGGCCGTGATGAGGAGGTGGAAGTGTCCCTCGAGTCGGAGGCGGTGTCGCTTGATAATAATCTCAACGAGGCGGCAGAGCGACTCGAACGTCTTGGGAAATGCCCTGATGTCTGTACCTGGAGTACCCCCACCCGCAGAGATTGTCGACACGGTGCTCAGCGTGTTTTCGGTATTCCACTGCTTCATAGCGCTGGCCTTCTTGTCCAGGAGCATGTGCAATGTTTGTGCAATGAGCGTGAACTGCGACGAGGACTGTGTCTTAGTCAGTCGGTCTTGCAGTTCGTTGTGTATTTCAGCGAAGTCTATCTTGTCCACACATGATCGGAGTGATGGGTCTAGATAGGAGTCAGCTCTAGTCAACAGTATAAGGGGGAAAGAAGTCACAGTGACATACCGCTTTCTGCCTGAATCAGCCGGTGGATGGTGAGCAGATGCCCTGTGAGATCGAGATCGTCCCGCAATCTCCGACGAAAACCCTTAAAGCATTTATCCCGGGTCTCTTCGTCCATTACTCTCACAACAGTGTCGATGTACCGGTGGATGTCATTCGGGTCAGAGCGAATGCACAGCGGAATGCAGTCGCCATTGTCCAAGCTCGGCAGGACTTCGTTGGCACTGATATTCAAAGGCTCCTTAATCGTGTCTTGGAAACAATTGAAAAGCAACTCTCTTAACCGCCAGCCTGCCCTCAACCCCTTGCTGCAGAGCATCTCACAGAAACTCTCCAGTTCTGTTTTCGATGCCAGTAGACGAGACCGTATGACCGCGGGCGAGACCACATCGAGCTGCTCCAGCATCACGAGAACACACCACGTAGATAGGCCCTTGTTGAGCCATTTGGCGTCGTTGCCTCTCTGATGAAGATCATCGATGGTCAGGTAGTGTGCCAGCATGAGAGATGAAGCCTCCCTCAAGGCAGCCGGATCAGCTACTTCTCGCGCCACCTGCTTGGTTTTGCAAGATTCCAGAGCGAGAATCAGAGCCTTCAGAAGGATCTGTCGGTGGGCATAAAGTACTGCTGGGTCAGCACTCCAGCTGATGACTGATTGGCAGGCTTCTTCGAGATAGATGCGCTCTCGCTTCTCAATGTTGGAAGTCATTTGCTTCAGCGTGCTTGACGCGAGGGACTCCAGGAGTTTGAAGCATTCATACGCGGATGACGTGCCCAGATCGATGGTCTTCCCCACAAAGGTCTGGAAGGTAGAGACGATCGAGTCGCCAAGTGTGACCAAGTCGGCAAACTTCATTCCTTCATAGAATGTAGGCTTCTTCATGATCTTGACCATCAAGCTGAGACAGAGCTTCATCAGAGCAACAAGTCGTTCTGGCTCCTGACCTTGCAGATTAGAGAAGAAAAAAAGTGTCTTTGGCATGATCTGTTCTCTCTGTTCACGGGTAAGAGACTCGTGAGGAACGTCGAGCAGAGTCTGTAGAGCCAAAACGACACGCATTGGGTCGAACGATGAGCCCCGATTCTGTTGCTCAGAAATTATGTCGATAGCGTGGCCTACCAAGCCACTGATGTACTTGTAGTTGTTGAGGTTGGATTCGTTGTAGAGAATGTGGCGGACGTCGTCAGTGATACTCACTGCATCCATCCGCGCGAACAGTTTCGGCAGGTACTGTCTTCCAGAGTCTGACTTGACAAGCAAGTCCACGAGTCGCGGCGACTCAAATACCTTCAGAGAGCTGGGGTCTGATTGCTGCACGTGCTTTTCGAGCCTCTTCAAGAAAGAAGAGGCCATCGCAGCAGCCTCGGACTCGTGGGACCCTCCGGGGTAATTCGCCAGCCAAAGAGAGCTGCAGCATCGAAAGGCTGCCGAGGTGGCAAGGTCTTCGAGATTCCCCTTCTTGAGTGCCTTCTTCAAGTCAGATTCGACCTTCTTCCAGATCATATCGACCTGTTCTGATGTTGCTCGTGAGACGGTGCTTTCAACAATATGCCACCACCGCGCCTTGGACGCATCCTCAAGGGATTTGATTTTGAAAGCAGAGGCGATCTCGTAGATCCGCAGATCAACGGCGTCAGCAAAGTCTTCTTCCGTGATGCCTTGCGAAATCGCGTCCAGAACCACCAGCAAAGCTCGGGGTTCCGAGGCGGCGCCTTGACTTTCGAAGCAGCCAAGGAGAGTTAGGAGCTGTCTCGCATTGATGGATGACTGTAGCAAGTTCGTCACAATTCCGGTGACGGCCTCGCTGGACCATACCGCAGCAATGGCTGAATGATCTGCACCTTTCTTCAGGCATGCTGCCATCGCCTCCAACCACTCCTTGATGAAACCCGAGAGATCACGCCCCTTCGCGAACCCCTTCGCCAGCGAGAAGATGAAGGTGACAGCGTTGGTTTCTCCATTGGTCTCCAATTCTTCGTTACTAATATTTGTAACTTCCTCAAGGATTTCGTCGAGCAGCACGTGTCCTTCCTTGGAGATGAGAAAGGTGTCGACATCCAGATTCGCAACGCGAGTGACGAGTTCCAGGTCTATCTTCCCCAAGGGAGTGGTATATTGCCTGCAAACTGTGCGTAGGCTAGTTAGAGAAAGCCTGGCCTTGCTCTTCAGGGCCGTGTCAAGAACAACCTTCATCGCTTGGTTGCGCTTGGCTGGGTCTGCGTCGCGCATCGGCTCCTCGAGAACCTCGAAGGCCTTTTGTGTCCAGTCCTCGTGCTCCCTCTTTGCGCTAGCGTCTTCGGTAGAGTGAGGAGTCTTGACAGCGAGACTGAACAGGACTGGGCACGAGGCGGTCGGCATGAAGTTCGTCACGTCGGCTGCAGCTTTGATGATACCAATATCCTTCCGGTTCAGGAAAGCAGCCCTCGACGGAAGAATCATGTTCTTCATAAAGAAGCGGCGTAGATCTCGCGTCCACGTCGTCTTCACGTGAGGATCGAGTACCAGGTCCTTTGAACGGTCCATCTTGGCCAAGATGATGCATCCTGCGGGGTACAGAGACATTGCCACCTCCACAGCATCGCTGCTGCTCTGGAGATGGAGGTCCCACAAGGAAGCGAACACCGCTAACCAAGACGCCTGGTTGTCTAAGGGCTTAGGGTCCTCCTCTTGCAGGGCGAGGTCGCATATTGACAAGATTGGCCGCAGAATGTCCACGACGTCTTTTGCAGGGGAGCAGAAGAGAGACTTGACATGTTCGATGCCCATTTGTATTTTTGAGGACACCTCGGTGTCTACCGGTTCTAGCCTCGCAAGGAGGTTTTGAAGGGCGGCGAACAAGGCCTCCGCAGATCTTAAACACTCATGAGTGCCTCTCAATTGCGCCAGATCGAATGGGTTCTCGGATGACCGCTTCCTCTTTTTAGACGTCCTCCCGGCGTTCGCACTTCCGGCATCCACCATCTCAGCATCCGACGACGAGCCATCAGCCGCCTTGTTGGAAGAAATTTCAGTCTCGGGGCTGGAGAGCTCTTTGAGAGTCTGCTGGAGGATCGATATGAAGCGTCGGTCGGCGAGTGACTTGGCCAACGAGATAAGAGGTATCCTCCTGAACACGCATGCCATGATACGCCATGCCAGAGGGTACCGCCGGAACTGCTCTGCAGCCTCGGCAGTGCCATTCATGTTCTTGAGTAGCCATCGCAGCACAAGTTCTTCGGAGGCATGAAACGATCCGGAAATCGAACTCGAGAGGAGAGTCCAGAGGTTGGACAGCGTGTCAGGCACAGATTCTGCGCTGCTCTGGTCGAGGGACCGGACTGCCTTGATCAGGCCCTGTAAACAAAAATTAGATTTGAATACACGAGGCAGAATAGAGCAAAACAGGCTGTCTGTCGTCAGGAAGTTGACTCACAAAATTCTGGTCTTTGAGCGCCATGATTGTCCTATTATTCGTGGCACCACCAAAAAAAGTACCGCCCTCGTCCAGCAGAAAGAGTGACTGTCGCAAACCTACCGCAGCTGGCTCGCTCCAAAAATTTGGGCCCAAGTCAGATACTGCCAAAACTCACTGATAATGCAGCTTAGAAGGGCAGGCGGTGTTGATAGCCCACTGTAGTCCAACCCCCCCTGCTACCCTACTGCCCTACTGCTTAGCAGGCCCTGGCAGCGGCCCTAGGCCAAATTGACCTCCAAGCTCTGGGGGCAGGTTCTCGAAAATCCGCCGGAGACCAGCCGCAAACGCGCGACCCAAAGCAAAAACGTCACTATCCACACATTCGCACGCGCCCACCCCATCACCTTGCGAGAGGTATGATAGAGCTCTCCTTAGGTCCTGGTACTCGCAGTAAAGATCAATGGGTGCTAACGTGAGCAGGCCCTGATAGTTTCTTGATCCGCCAACCACGAAAACGTTTCGCAATGGCAGAGACCTCCGTCCCACCACCCCCCCCGAGCACCGTCTCGCGCCCAGTCAGTGAGGCACTTTTGAACGAGAAGGTACGGCAGCCCACCAGTCCCAAGGCAGTGAAGACCTCTTGAGATATATGCGCAAGCGGCACGAGGGGGATTATTTTGCGCTGACCGGCAGCTACCTATCCAGTGGGACCGATGTCTATCCAACCTCTTGATAAAATCCACCCTTGGCCTCGGCTTTGGCGTCGTCTTTTCAGTCCTCCTGTTCAAGCGCAGGTCGTGGCCAGCCATTGTCGGCTTGGGATTCGGCGCGGGCCGGGCGTACGAGGAGTGTAACTACAGCCTCAAGCAGGCTGCTCGGGACATCAGAAAGCACGCATGAACGGGGGGAAGCATATAAGAGAGAGAGAAGCCCCCGGGGGGTGGGGGGGGGGAGAGGGTCAGCAGGCAGACGAGACCCAGATCCGACCGCACATAACACCACACTACACACTTCACGCAGCAATTGTACAACAAAAGCAATCTAGAGAGAATTCCTAAGGGTGGGCATGCGGGATAAGGAAGGAGGATGGAAGCCCTTGGTGCGGGTTAGGGGATGTAGACATTATAGGTATGAATAGAAGAGCTATTGACGTCTACCCAAGGGAAAGGGGGGGAGGTGGGAGCTTGTTCAACACCGTGCCCGGAAACGGTGATTGGATACTGTATTCCAGAAAAAGAAGACAATGGGCAGCTTTCGTCCAGGCTCAACGCGTGTCGCCAGATCAGGACCTTCCTCTATCACCTTTCTCACCATCATCACTCGAGCTATCCTCATCCTTCAGCCCGGTCGCTCGTCTGTTCACTCCTAACGGGTCATCAAACCCATTTGTCAGCTCCTCCCCCTCGCTCGTGGCAGACGGAGTGCCGGTGGACAGCGGCGTCATGTCTCCCTCTTGACGGTTCTTCGCCTTCGAAATCTCATTGATGGTCTCTTGGTCAAGTGGCCCCACCCTCGGCGACCGTGGCGACAAATCATCTGCCACCACTAAGCTCCTCGGCGTGACTCCCATCTCCCTTGCGAATCCCTCTGGCTCCGCACTGCCCAGTGGGCTGCAAAGCCGTCGAGGTGATGGGGCCATCATAGGCATCGCGAGTGCTGTGGCCATGGGCCCGACGTCCCGACGGCCCCTGTGCAGGCTGCCCTGATTGTAGGAGTCCGAGCCCGCCTCGGGACTGGAGAGGGGGCTGGCAAGGTCGAGCAATTCGAGTCTGTATGATCTGCGCCTGCGGAGGAGCTGCTCGTCGCGGGAGGGGCCCAAGGAGCGGCCGTTCTAGGTGCTGCTCCGCCGGAAACTTCGACGGTGCGATGGTCTGCCGCGTTCGTCCTCGCTGCTGACTTGTATCCGTGGTCCGGCGTCCACGGCTGTCCAGGCGATGCTTCGTTGGGTTCTGTCTCGTCCCACCAAGGCGCATGGGCGCGCGAAGAGCCAGATGATGAGTGCGATCTGACTCACGAGGAAGAGGATGCCCAAGGCGAGCATGAGGATCTCGGTTCGGTATGCGTCGATTGTGTTTACGCTCGGGGCTAGGAATGTAGTAGCTTGTGTTGCAGACAACGGTGTCTCGACTGGTGGTTCCATCATGATGGATCAGGATATACAATAGGGGCATCAACCATGGCCCAGGAGGAGTGCTAGGAGGAGAAGGAGGCGATGGAATTCTGTGTGTATATACGTTAAGGGCTTCAGTAGAAGAAATGCTCTCTTGCCAAGGTGCTGTTGAGTGTATACGATCGTCTGAGCAGCATAGGCATATCGATCAAGTGAGTAGTCAAGTGTTGGGCATAGGTCGAGAGAGTGAGTTGGGGTAGGTGATAGGAGATGTGTAGGTTCGAAGTGAAAGCCGTGATGAGCAGTGTAAGACGCCTGTCAAGTATGATCATCAAACTCAAGTTGATATTCCTCTGCGCCCTAAAGATGCACATGGTAGAAAAAACGGTCGATGTAGAGTAGACTAAGAATTTGACGTAGTCCAGGAAGGAAGTCGCGATTTAGGCAGAGTGGTCTAACCTTAGTTTGGACCGTCGAGGTGCACTGAACCTTCGCCTTACATCCCATCCAGAAGCCAGCCTCGTCTATATTTGCTTCTTCGTTCTTCTCTTTGCACATTCAGCCTCCAAAGTGTACATTTGCATCCTGCAGATGGACGACCACCTCACATCACCACACAACAATCACCCAGCTTGCTAAAGATCTTGGACAGAACCTTCTTCTCCAACTCCTCGGCCTGGTCGCCCTGTTGCTGCTGCTGTTGTGGCTGCGATGCTGGCGGTCTCTGGTGAGGAGGCCCGTGGACCTCATGTCCTGCACTTCCACCATAGCCACCACCAGACCGTCCACCTGGCAGCGGTGGCATCCCATCGACCTGACCACCCGCAAGGTTGATGTACATCCGTCCCTCGTTCTCCTCGGTCGCATACTGCAGCCCCAGCTCGCGGCAGACCTGCTCGACGCGCGGCTTGATCTTCTGGACATGGTTCGCGCTGTGGTTCCCTTTGCCGACAATGACGTGTAGGTGCGTCTGCCCTCTCGCCTGGGCGTCACGTATCCGCGCCTCGAGGATGTCCTCCGCCTCCTCGACGAACTGGCCGTGCAGGTCGATGGTGTCCTCTGCTACGCGGCCTGGGGCGTTGTTCTCGCGAAAGATGTATTCGGACGCCTGCTTGTTGTACTGCTCCATCTTGGCGGCGTGTTCCTTTCCCTCGTTGGAGAGCTGCTTGGCTTCGGCGCCATCGCCGCGCTCATACGCATCGTGGGCCTAAGGTGCAACGTACGCACGTCGTCAATGTCAGTCGGGAGCTCGTTCCAGAGGCGGTCAAGGAGGCGGCAGAGGGAATTGGGTGCCCGTACTTTGTCGAAGCATGCACTGCGCTTTGAGGCCTCGGCCCTCGCTAGGTCGCGGAGGCGGTCATACTCCCTCTCGGCGTTCGAGTCCGCATGCGTGTGCGCTGTGGTCCCGACGTGCTCGTCAGTATGTGGATTTGAAGTGACATCATCCGGGCGGTCTGCAAAGGGATGCATTGACCTCGACTTACCGCGTCCACCGAGGCGCGTCGAGTGTTTCTGCTGTTGCATAGGGATTGCCTGAGCCATCTTGATGATACGTGCGTGGAAGGACGTGTCAAATTCAACCTCAACGGTCGTCGGGGGAAAAAGGAGTCGGACAATATCAAGGAAAACCAAAGGCGATCGCGAAGTAGGCTGGAGGCATCACAAGGTTTCGCCAGCCAAGTAGGGCCAGCTCAGCAGCACCAGACCCAGAACAAGCCCGCCAACTTCTTGGCCATGGTTGGTCAATTCAACGACACATGCCTTGGCCAGAGCGTCGACAGGGTCCATCGGAACGAGGCTGGCGGCTAGTCGGTGAGGCTCAGAGAACTATTTTGAAAGCTACACACCGGTTGCGGTACGCCAGGCAGCATCACACTCATATCCAAGGCACTGACAGCTGGCATTTACCATCCATACCTAAATGACAGATGGAGGAGACGATGCCTGATGCGATAACATTGGCTGGTCTCTTGTCTTGAGAGCTGACTAATCGATATGCAGCCAGCCAGTCGGACATCGCAAAGGGAACTGGGCTGAGAACGGGAGGGGGGTTCGACCATCCTATTCCAACTGCCGGCGTCGGCTGTTGCTTTTCGTCTGGCTCGGCTACCGGCTTGCCTGGTCGTCATATCTGCTGGGCAGGAAGGGGGCCAAAACAATCCAGACGAAAAAAGAAACATCAGTTGAGAGACAAAAAGGCGACGAGGAAAGCCATAACCAAC
The DNA here is from genome assembly GCA_014850475.1 of Cryphonectria naterciae. Classification (NCBI taxonomy): domain Eukaryota; kingdom Fungi; phylum Ascomycota; class Sordariomycetes; order Diaporthales; family Cryphonectriaceae; genus Cryphonectria; species Cryphonectria naterciae. The sequence continues at coordinate 43,129 of JACWST010000150.1, read as the reverse complement.
TGGCTACGCTGCCATGGCTGCGTCACTCAGATCTACTAGTAGAAAGATCCTGACGCGCCAATTCCTGAGTCAAGTCGCAGAACGGGCGTGTGCTAAAAAAGATCGGGTTCCAAATTGCAATCTGCAGGTCTCCTTTTCTTCCTGCAGCTGGACCCGTCTGTCGCGTCCCCGTCGAAAACGATCCCGGATCTTGCAGACAGGTGCATGCAAGACCAATGGGATTATCCCTAGGGTGAGCGCATATCGCAGAATCAGAGGTATCGTGAACACATATCGGTCAGCCCCTTCTCAATCTGTCATGGAACGCCAATTGATAACTACTCCTACATCGTATCGTCTACCATAGCAGCCGCATGCAAAGAGTCAAGCCAAGCTTGAGCTTGGACAGCACAACAGCCTGGCCCGGCTAGCCTAGATCTCATCTCACGCGCGGGGGCGGCGTCTTTTGGGGAGTTTCCTGTCACGGCCTCTTGTTGCAGACCCTGATCAGCCGCCTCATTCGGTTTGGGTTGAAGTGATGAATTGCGATGGCATCACACATCAACCTCAAAGACCGGGGACTGCCCACTTGCCGGCCCTGCGACTTGTTATATGTTTTCTTTTTTCTAAGAAAAAAAAAAGAATGAAAGAAAGGATCCCCTGTTGGCCATGTGTTTCGTGCATTTATCAAGCTCCATGAGGCCTAGCGCCCCTCCCTTTGAATTGAGATTACGCCTCGGCGGCTCAGATTTGATGAACACCTATGCGTGCTATGGTACATTTGGTACGCTGGGCTAGTTCAGGCTGAGAACTGTGCTCTGTCTTGGGACTAGGTTGTAAGCGTAGTGCCGCGTGCTCAGAAGACGTTGAGTGTCGATCAACAACCTGCGGCACCACTCGAACGGGCTCCCTCTGTTCATTTTGTAATAGCATTCTCTGGGTCTCCTGAGGGTTTTGTCTCAGGGTTTCACAATGCAGTCAAAGATGCCCACAACCCAATGAGGGCGGTCGTGCTTTGAGCAGTTCTCCTGAAAAAGAAGCAGAAGGAAAGTGTGCTAGCCCCAGGGGGAAGTGGTCAAGTGTTGGTGGACTTTGGCGGCAAGTTCCTTAAAATGGAGCCGCGATCAAAGAGCCATCACGGGGGGCACACACTTGGACGTCCTCGCTACTATTATTGTACTAATATAGCAGCAGTATGAGCAGATCTTCACAATGAAATCCCCTCCGGAAGTTCCACACCCTCATGGCCGTCATGACCGGGCGCCACGCAGCACGCCATGTGTTGTTGATGGTCCGGCAGATGAGTTGATCTCGCAGCGGCCACCGACAAGTGGCTCCAGAGGCGACATGGCGCACCCCTCCCGGCAAAGCGGGAAAAAAAATAATTGGAAACAATTGCTGGACGAACAGGCCGCTCATGCAGGTACCATTCCCTCATGTGTGATCCCTGGCTCATGAGTGGGGAGCGGTGTGGGTTTTATTTTTGGGATCCACCCAAGGGCTAAATGGCCAGGGCAATCCAAAAAGGTGAGAGATGAGGTGAGGAGGATTTGCGCCCAGGCGCTATCGTTACTGCTTGGATAGTATGGCGGCGCGGACCGGCCGGGCTTCTAGAAGGGAAGGGGGGGGGGGCCGTGACCTTCAGTTGAATCGAGGCCCGTGCAATGACTCGACAGCTCTCTCTCTCTCTCTCTCTCTGGACTCTTCATCATGGTATAGTGACTGATAGAACTCATGTTGTTATGGGTGTGGAGGGAAGCTCGACGAGCACAAGAAGGCCAAAACAGATTGATATCATATTTTCCGAGGCTTAATGTCTCTGCCTTGGGCGGTCGCCCGCCCACATTTGCGCTTCTTGCAATGGCCACACCTGGTAGGCGAACGCGAGGTGGCTACCGATTGGGATGGAAAATCTCCGTGGGCGTAGCAATCATCTCCGGGACAGGACCCATGGCCCCCAGCGCCTACGTCTGATAGGTTTCGAATCGCACGTGAGGTGTCGGCATGCAGCGATCATGGCCTACAGAGCGGGTTCCCAGCCCAGAATTGTCGACATGGCCTTTTTCAAACGTCATACGTTGTACCATAGTACTTCGTATCAACCCAATGACTTGTGCTCGCCAAGGATGCGGAGGAGCAGGACGTGCCGAAGGATCATCTGCATCGCAGCGTGGTGATTATAGCCTTTGCATGTACCTACTATTAACATGTATGTGCGCCTCATCCTCCACGCTTCCTGTCGCTCAGCACTATAAACAAAACACGGAGCTTCCACCAGACCCGACTGATCGTCACAGATAACCGTCGCTACCAGGGGAAGGGGAAGGGGGGGGGGCAAGCAGTACAAGAATCGGCCATACTATAACAGAGACACTGTCCCTCCAGGCGCTGCCAGAGAGCATTACTACCACAGCAGCATAGCAGCAGGACAGCAGGGCAGCGTTTTGGAATCTTCCATCCGTCCCGAAAATAAATCCAATGTGGGATTTTTACTTCTAGACCCCCCCAGTCGTGGAAACTGACTGGACGGAAAACCCTCCCTCTTGCCCATCATCAGCGGCACGCACCCCGCCAGCCTGAGAATTGCGCCAGCGATCACTGGAGACGCCGGCAGTGGGACATGCTCATCTTGTATGCGATTATTCGGGGGTTGCCCATGAGCCTCTCGAGACAGAAAAAAAAAATTAAAAAAATTATTACGAGATTCCTCAGCCCTGTAGTTGCTGTTGTTGGGTGCTTTGACGGCCCCATTCCCATCTCTCGTGCTCTCTTTTCATAGTACACGTTATCAAACTATCTACCTGTTCACCCACATGGTGTAGATCTGAAGCCTTCCCAGGAAACCAACCCCCCCCCCCTCCCCTTATCCTAAATCGTTACTGTGACTCGTCTGTGGTCAGCTTATTTGCGGGTCATGACTCTACATAGGCCCGACTCCCCAAAGGCACATACATACGCACAGCGGCATGAGTGGTTCACGAGCATTTTTGATCTTTTTGTCTGACGGGCACCTACGGCCTCCCGATCTTCTTCCCTGGCACCCTGGAAAGTGTATGATTTAAGGTTGCACAGCTCTGCTGACAGGCGTCTCAGAGACCAACCACCGTGCCCAGTGCTTCTTGTCTCACTTCAATGCCATCTTGTAGGAAGGCAAAAAAGAAAGACAAGGCCCGTTTTGTTGAACATTAACCAGAAATAGATTCTTGTCATTCTCTCTCTCTGTGTCTTTCTTCTTCTCTTGAAATGAGATGATACTGGTACGTGCCCACAGGGCGCATTTGCCCCCTCCCCTTTGTTCCCAGCGTCAGCTGGTCAAAGTCGCCCTTTTTTTCCTTCTTTTTTTCTTTTTTTCCTTTTATGTTGCGCCCTCATCCATGTGTCTGGTGATGTCTCAGATAATCTGGACTAAGCCACACTCTCTCTCTGACCCCTCCGTGCTCTCTTAGCCTACCAAATCAACACACGCAACTGGTCAGGCAAATCTTGCCAGAGAAGCCGTAGTAATCCCCTGAGAGACGAGCCCCACCCGCCGGGGGAAAAAAAAAAACCTGGCGATCCAATTGATGCGCAAGCTCGCCTGGGAGGAGAGAGATTGGCCTCAACCACCCCCCCCCCCCAATGTGCCCACACAATCTGACAGGTTTCCTCCTTGGCTCTGTGCGCTGCAAGGTATCGCACAGTGTGTGTGCGTGTGTGTGTACAAGGAAGGAGGGGGGAAATGATGTTCAGCCATACAAGTTTTACCAACACTTTTAATTGCCAATTGAAACTCTTGACTGCGTTTGAATACTGCTGTACATATATATATAAATATAGATATACACAGTGCAGCGTTTCTCCTGCTCCTTGCTGCTGCTGTAGTTGATTGTTGCTGCTGCTATGAAACTCCCCTTTGGCCGATGAGCCTTGGTGGGTTCTCGTGAGATGAGAGGAAAAGAAGATCAACGGCTCAGTGATCATCTTGGGTCCCTGGCTATAGAGGCGCCCTGGTATGGATGGAGGTGCTTGCCCTGTCTTTTTGCCTGATGGACCTCCTTTTTCCCTCGGCTGGCAACCGTGCGTCTCTTGTCGCAGCCCCGAGCTCCTAGGTCCCTGGACCCGGCCGCCCGTTAGTGCTGGGGTGGCTGGCCGGCCGCTGGCTCTACCAAGGGCGGGCAGCCTGGTACTCCACACCCTGGACTTGTAACTCCAACCCCAAACGGCAGAAACGGGGGTCTGCGGTTCGGGTGTGCCCACCTAAATCTGCTAGTGCCAGGAGCTACGACGCTATAAACATTTAGTACAAGGCACCACTGCAGGACTGCCAGTCAGCACCTCGACTGGCCGTTCCACCCCCCCAATTGCTCCGTATTGGCCTCTGCAACCCCCCCCCCTCTCTATCTGCTTTGAGGTGCTGCGGCAGAAGTAGTTCTCCGCCCCTGTCCCCCTGTTCTTGCAACCACATTGGCCTGGATCCCACTCTCCCCTTCCCATCCTTTCTGTTCTGACGACCCTTGCCTCCCCTCTCTTCGCCCTCGACGCCTTTCTCCTCCCCCCCCCGAAAGGCCCCAAAGCCCGGGCTCTTCGCTTTCAAATCACCACTCTTTTTCTTCTCGTCGCCATTTGTCGACACAAAACTATCCCGTCCACCACACCCCCAAAACACCTGCCCTTGATCTCAATCTGTGCGATCCTGGCAAGCCCTCTCTCTTCTGCACATCGTCGGTGCCCAAATCCTTTTTTCTTTTTTCCTTTTTTTCCTTCTGGCCTCAACTGTCCTTACGTTCCTTCTCTTCCAGCCATCCCGGCGTCGATTTGAGTCTGCTGAAAGGGGACCCGACCGACCGACCGCTCTACCGACCACCCTCCTCTTCACCACACCATCACCACTACCACCACCGATACAACGCACCGCTGTATTGATCGTACTACAGGTGAGCCTCGAGACATCCCCCTATTCGTATCCCAAGAGGGTTTCTCTTGCTTGTGCCCAGAGCCTCGTGGACGACATTATCGCATTGTCTTCCCTCTTCCTCTCTCTCTCCCTCTCTTCGCACAGCCCTGTCAAGATTGCAACCCACATCCTCAGATTACACTGAGGTGATTTGGGAAACTGTAATTTACCGCACTCGACTCCCTCGTCCCGATAACCTGACTACCTGCGCCAGCCAACCCTCATCTCAGTTGGCTATCAACACCACTTCAAACCAACATACATATTAATCCGATTCATACCAGATCATTCCGGCGTGCGACATTAATTAAACCCCCTCCCCCCTAACAACGAACAACCAATCGTTTAATATTCTGTCTGGAGCGGAGCCGACAAGAGATCATTCAAGATGGGCTGCGGAATGAGCACGGAGGAGAAGGAGGGCAAGGCCCGCAACGAGGAAATCGAGAACCAGTTGAAGCGCGACCGCATGCAGCAGCGTAACGAGATCAAGATGTTACTTCTGGGTATGTCCCGACGATCTACCTCATCATCGATTCAATTGATGCACGCCTTGCTCGCCCGGACTGCACACCGGACCTGCTTGATGATGCAGCCTTGATGGACTGCCCCCTCCCCCCCCCCTCTCTCTCTCGTGGGCAGCCGCTGACAAAGATATCGCAGGTGCTGGTGAATCCGGAAAGTCCACCATTCTGAAACAGATGAAGCTCATCCACGAGGGTGGCTATTCGCGCGACGAGCGAGAGTCGTTCAAGGAGATCATCTTCAGCAATACTGTTCAGTCCATGCGCGTTATTCTCGAGGCTATGGAGTCCCTGGAACTTCCTCTCGAGGATCAGCGAATGGAGTACCACGTCCAGACCATCTTCATGCAACCCGCCCAGATCGAGGGCGACGTCCTTCCTCCCGAGGTTGGCAGCGCCATCGAGGCCCTGTGGAAGGATCGTGGTGTGCAGGAGTGTTTCAAGCGATCCCGGGAATACCAGTTGAACGACTCGGCCAGATAGTAGGTGTCCACCAGGCTGTCTTTTTTTCTTTTCTTTTTTCTTTTTTTGTTCTCTGCCTGCGGGACTAACTTGGTTACCAGCTACTTTGATAACATCGCCCGCATCGCCGCCCCCGACTACATGCCCAACGACCAGGATGTCCTGCGCTCTCGTGTCAAGACGACTGGTATCACGGAGACGACCTTCATCATTGGTGATCTCACCTACCGGATGTTCGACGTGGGAGGTCAGCGATCTGAGCGTAAGAAGTGGATCCACTGCTTCGAGAATGTGACCACCATCCTGTTCCTCGTCGCCATATCCGAGTACGATCAGCTGCTGTTCGAGGACGAGACCGTCAACCGTATGCAGGAGGCCCTGACCCTGTTCGATTCGATCTGCAACTCCCGGTGGTTCATCAAGACCTCCATCATCCTGTTCCTGAACAAGATCGATCGGTTCAAGGAGAAGCTGCCTGTCAGCCCCATGAAGAACTACTTCCCCGACTACGAGGGCGGTGACGACTACGCCGCGGCCTGCGACTACATCCTCAACCGCTTCGTCAGCCTGAACCAGCACGAGACCAAGCAGATCTACACACATTTCACCTGTGCGACGGACACAACACAAATTCGGTTCGTCATGGCTGCGGTCAACGGTATGTTTCCAGCGCTTCGCTGCTCCCTCCTCCCATCTACTGAAAATAAAATAAAAAAAGAATCTAAGCTGACCTTTTTTCTTCTTCCCTTCAGACATCATCATTCAGGAGAACCTGCGTCTTTGCGGTCTGATCTAGTGAAAACGCTCTTTTCAGATACCCCTATCACGTTATAATCGCATGATTTCTTCCTTACGAACGATGTCCTCGTCGGTCTCATGAGAACCCAGAGCACTACCCGAAAAGCGGGCAGTGCCGGGTCATGCTTTGATCTTACCAATCTAGGCCCCCCCCCTCCTTTTCTACCCGTCGAGAGAACAAAAAAAAAGTCGATACCACCTTCCTATCATATCATTGCGACTAGAGTCATGGACAGGTTCGAAAGTCGCCTGTACAGAACGAAGCAGATGTGGGGACGTCAAGAAGTGGGATTTTGCATTTTGAAAGAGAGAGAGTGTGTGTGTAGGGGGCGGTGTTCAATATGTTGTTTAATTACGAGGTCTGACAATGCTGCGGTCGTTCTGTTGTTTATTTTTGATTTTCTTTTTTCTACAAAGGTCCTTCTGGCGAAGGGCGTCGGAGGAGCCTTTTTTTTTTTTCTTTGGGCTTGAGAGGCGATGTGCCCGCGGAGGTAGGCCAGCACACAAAGGAGGAGGGAGGGAGGGAGTGGCATTTCTTCCCCGTAGCCGCCTACAGGAAAGAAGACAGCAATCTCGGACAGGTTCTCGGATAACGGCCGTCCCGACATCCACAGGACCGGATGGTCGGATTTGTCTATAGCATCACGAGCTCAAATTTTTTTCTGAAATCCTTCATATCTTCACTGGTGTCTTGTCTTTCTTATGTGTTTGACAAGTTGGTGATGGCTTTGGCTCTATGCTCCATCGGCTGACAGCCACATAATAATATAACAAAAGCTCTCGCAGACCAGCAATACGAAACTCCCGAATTAACCCAAGATGACCAACAATATGAGCAAGTCATTTGTTGCGGACAGTTAAGATCGTTATCGGGCCTGGTCCCACCAAACATCCCACCAGCGCATCCCATCTTGCAGAGAAACAAAAGCGACCTCTCATTGCTCATGAAGACGAGAGAGATGACTTGGGAAAGGCGGCTCTCTCTCTCGCCCTCTCCCTCTCTCTCTCTCAGTCTTCTTTCAGTACATTAATGACTGCTATCTAGCGCGTCTGTATAAAGGCCCATACGGAGAGGGAGACTGCCTGCCTGCCTTGATCATGTCTCTCCTCTAGGAGAGGATATGTGAAGAGGAGGGAGGGGGGGGAGGTGGTGGTTACAAACAGGTTACGCAGAGCTCGGATGGGATTTTGGGACGGTTGTTCCGGCTTCATGTTTGATGTGCGTTGGGGGATGGTTTTCTTTCCGGTATTGACTGAGTTCGAGTGCCTGCCTATACTAGAGAGATTTATTGAACCACCAGGCTCCTCCATTTTTGTCTCTCTCTCTCTCTCTCTCTCTGTGTGTGTGTGTGTGTGTGTGTGTGTGTGTGTGTGTGTCAGAGACGCATCATGCTCAAGAGAAGTAAAAGACGTGGAAACAGCAAACAAATCGCATTTTGTGTGGGGGCGAGGCCAAACGGTAGTAATGCATGTACTTGTTTCTCCTTTTCACTTTTTTTCCCCTCTTTCTTTCATTTTTTTTCTTTTTTTTTCTTGCGATGCGTCATGGTAGACTTGCCCACCTCGGCCTGGTCTGGGGTTTTGTTTCTGCTGGCCAAACGGACACACAAGTAAAATCCACCGCATAAAAAAAGCCAAGAGGCGGTGTGATTAGCACCTCATATATCCTGATACACTCGGGCAGACCGTGACAATGCTGGGTATGCACCGCGCACTTCCTGCCCTGCCCATGATGGGGTAAGACCACACGGAGGGTGAGAGAAGGAAAGGAGGGGGGGGGGGGGCGGAGCAGGTGGACTTGATGAGACCCTGGAGAAGCTATAGCTCGACCTACGAGCTGCCCTCAGCCGCACCAACCCCAGGGGGGCTTTCGTACTGGCTTTTCAGCTGGTGCTGGACCCCCACCCCCTCGGCCTCATCCTCCTCGTTCCCCCTCACCACCATGTCGTCCTCTTCCTCGTCCCCCATCACCACCTCTCCCTCCCTGCCGCCGACGCCATCATCACCACCAATCTCCCCCTCCTGCCCCAGCGCGCCCGCAATCTCCTCCGCCTGCACAATCTTGAGGGCTAGCTGCTTCGCCGCGACCTCGACCTCGATCAGCGCCCGCTGGTACGCGGTGGCCTGCCGCACCTGCAGCAGCGCCGTCTGCACGGTACCCTTGACGCCGGCGTCGTGCGAGAACAAAGCGCCCGAGGCGGACCACAGTGCTGCGGCCTGCAGGTGGGCGGGCGAGACCCCGGTGCCGGAAGGTGCGTAGCCGTTCGAGACGCCGATGCCGGGCCCTTGGTCGTTGGCGGCGGCAGCGGCAGCGGCGCCGGTGGGTATAGGAACGGGGACTGCGTACGGGTGGGCGGCTGGCTGTGGGGGTTGTGACTTCTCTATTATACCGGAAGAGGTGTTCCATCGGGTCAGTATAAAATGCGCTGCTGCTGGATGGGGACGAGGAGACATGATGATGCAGTGCGCCGCGGAAAAGAAAAGGGTGGCGGTGGCGGCTCTGCTACTCCTACTACTACTAACCATGAAACGAGCACCTCGACCCAGAGGCATTAAACCAGCAGTTCGCACAGCTGCCCATCATCTGGCCACTGTAGACAACACACACGGTCCACGGGCCCTGGCCTTTCCGGCAGTGCGCGCAAGGGTGGGCGGCCTCGGTGCCGGCGATCTGGGCGAACAGGGCCTCGACGTTGCTGCGGCGGACGAGGTTGAGGTCCTGCCCGTGGCGACGCTGTTCGGCCAGGCGCTGGCCCGGGTCCCGCGACATGCGCTTCGCGAAGGCGCTGTCTACCTTGAAGCCCTCGTAGCCGGACTCGAGGGCCATCTCTTTGGTCGTCTTGTGGGGTTGGGGTTGGGGCGGGGTGGGCTGTTGTTGCGCCTGGGGTGATGGTGGTGGTGGCGGTGCTGCTGCTGCTGATTGTGGCTGGGGCGTGGGCAGAGGTGGTGGGAGTGGTGGTGGTGGCGGTGATGGCGTTGGTGGTCGTGCTTGTTGTTGTGGTAATGGGTTGGGCTGGAAGTCTGTCGCGGCGACGAGAGGTTGCGGCGCTGGCATAGTCGAGCCCAGCGGCGGTGGAGGAGGCGGGGGAGGTTGTAGATCTGCTGCTGCGGCTGCGGCTGCGGCGGCGTAGAGACCACTGGCGTCCTGGAGCAGCTCTGGGTTCGCGAGGTCGTCAATGCCCTGGTGGTGATGATGATGGTGGTGGTGGTGGTGGTGAGGGTGAGGGTGATGCTGCTGGGTCGGGTCCATAGGTGCCATGGGCGCCATGTCGTGATCCATGGCGTCGACATGGGCTCGAGGCCCCTCGCCGTGGTCATGGGCGTGGGCGTGGTCCGCATCAGATTCGGTCACTGCATCATCATCCTCGTCGCCACGGCCGTAGCCATGAACGACATCGCCCATCACATCGTCGGCGGCGGTATTGCCATGGCTGCCAAAGTGGGCGTTGAGCTGCTCCTCGTCGATCCTCCTGTGGGTGTTGGGCCTTCGCTGCTGGGCAATTGGTTTGATGACTCGATTTGGTCGTCCTCTTGATTGCATCTTCTTCTTCTAGAGAAGGAGGAGAGGGGGGGGGGAGTGGGGGTCAGGTTCGTTCGAGAGGGTAGGTTGAGTATCACTCAGCTGGTGACAGCTGGCAGGCTTTGGTAGTAGTGGTGGCGTTGGTGGTGGTGGTTTGTTGTTTGGGGGGAGCTGCAGCCAAGGTCCAGTTTTTACCCTGCACCCTGGGCGACAGATCAGCGGCGGGCAGTGAGTGAGGTAGGGAAGAGGGTTAGGGTTATGTCTGCATAGTATATACAAAGTACATGTGACTGCAGAGGGACAATGTACTCATCACCACTCAAATCAGCCTAGCAACTTTGAAATTTCAAATGTATTTGAAAAATATAATCCAAGATTATTTTAGGAAAGCTGTGTGTTTTCCACATGTAATCTACACAGGACACGCCCCCCCCCCCCTCTCTTGCTACACAACACATCTTGCACTACCGCCTCCGATTCACCATCTCGTTCCACTGCTGGGCAAACTCCCTCAGGCCGCCGGACCCGGACGCACTGGCATCCACAACCTCCTTGGGCAGCTTGTGTGCCGAGTACTGTGGCGAGCTGAAGTTGTACGCTGCAGGATCATCTTTCTCGACAAGCCGTAGTTCCGGCTCGTAGTCCTCGTCGTCTTCTTCTTCTTCTTCTTCATCCTCAGTCGTCGTCTCGTCCTCGCCTGGACCTGGTCTCCCCGCAAGGTGCAGCCGGACCATTCCCTTCTCCATGTTTCCGTTGGTCCCTATCATGGGATTCGGCACCTGGAGCTCGAGCAGCTCGCCCCAGTCGAAGAGCAGCGTGTCCGTTCTCGGCGCCCAGGGGTTGATGTCGATCAGCCTCGCCCGCCCCAGCGTCTTGTCAGGGTCCTCCTCCTGGTCCGAGTCGTCGTTGCTGCTGTCGCTCTGGAACGGGTCCCTCGTCACCTCAGGGATGTAGACGTCGAAGCAGAAGTTCCCGTCCGGGAAGGTGAAGCGCAGCTTGGTGTCGAAGAGATCCTTGACGCGGTCGGTGATCACCGACCGGTACCTCTGGAGGAAGTCGTAGTGGTTCAGGTCCCTCTGGGTGATGGCGATGAGGCTCCGCTGCTTGACGAAGCAGCGGAATTCCTGGGCCGTCTGGGGGTTGAAAAAGGAGCGGAGAACCAGGACGGGTTGGAAGCCGAGGCCGGCGGAGGAGGAGGAAGAGGAGGACGTGGTGGCAACAGTCCCGTCAAAGGCGTGGTCCAGGTCATGGGTGACGAAGCTGGAGCTCTTCAGCAGCAGGTAGATGTCGTCGGGAGTCGTGCACTTGATGGTATTCTGGTGGGGCGAGATCCAGGCTGCGTCCTTGGGCGACGACCAGTTCAGCTTGGGCGCCACCTGCCCGCCCAGCTCCTTGATCGTGTCCTTGATGGTCTGGTGGAGGTCTGGGAACCGCTGGTTGGGCGGCAGCCTCGAGCGACTGCTGCTCCCCGCTTCATCCGAGTCCGAGTCCGAGTCTTCCTCTTCTTCTGGAACGGGGCGAGAGTAGGCCGTTGATGTTGGCTCCCAGTCATCATCGTCATCCCCATCATCATCTCCAGTAGGGCCACTGCTGTCGCTTGACAGGATGATGCCGTCCTCCCTGATGTAGTCGATGAACGCGGGAGGCAACTTGATGATACGCGACCGGATACATGATGTGCGGTATCTGTACACTCACTGTTCATGACCGTGACTATGTCTAGAGGGGTAGGGTCTATGGGTACTTACTTTGGGAACCAGTAATCGTAGGAGCAGTGGAGGATATGATCTCGTGTGACGGGGAACGAGAGGCTCGATCCTGCAGCACTGCTGCCATCACTACTGCTCACAGCCTTTTCTGCGCCCTCAAAAGCAGGCATCTTGGGCCCACGCTTGCAAAAAGCTACTTTTCAAGACGCACCGTTCAAGAGAAGAAAGGAAAAAGGTAAGAACAAAAATTCCCCAGGAAGCCACCGTGATGACTGATAAGAAAAGAAAAAACAAGAGATTTTGTAAGTCGCGGGTGAGGTTTGACCCGTTGAGTCACAGAAAATGAAGAGTTGTGACTCTTTTAGCGGGACAGGATTGAACGGTTGTCAGTATTGCATGCATGCATACTTAGTCTTCCACTCTGGGCGCGAGAAGAGCACACAACGTCAGAGGGGCGAACCCCACTAACTTTTTCTGCCTTCAGAACCCCTGATGGTACACCATATAGCCTAGAGCATCGCCGCTAAGACCCTGACCACCCGGGCCCCCAATCTGTAGACCGCCTTCCTGGAACCGTTCACTACTACTGAGGCCTAACTAACTACCTACGTTACTGATCAACTACAACAACAACACCACCACCAAAGCCCTGTGATCCATCCCGTCCAACGACCAATTCCTCCACCAGAATCTCCCTCAAACCCTACAACCACAACCACCCAAGCCCCTCTTTCCCCCATCCTCTTTCTTCCTTCCTCCCAACCCACAGACCATGTCCGACAACGTAGGCCTCTCCACCCCGCGCGGCTCAGGAACCTCAGGCTATGTCCAGCGCAACTTGGCACACATCAAGCCCCGCGACAGCGCCGCCCCTTACCCAAAGGACCTCGACAGCCTGCGCCACAGGCAGCGCCAGCCCGACAAGGGCATCCTGGAGCACGACCGCAAGCGCGAGATCGAGGTCAAGGTCTTTGAGCTGCGCGACGAGCTCGAGGATCAGGAGTAGGTCATAACTCCTGGTGCCCCATGAACAAGCACATACCCCCTCCCCAAACCTCTCGTTATCTTGCCAGCTAAGCTGGGGCTGACACGAGACGGATATGTTTCTTCTAGGGTCGACGAGGATGAGATCGAGGAGCGCTGCGAGGCCCTCCGCAAGAAACTCACAGCCGAGCAGGAGCGCGGGGCCGCGGGCCGGAGGGGCGGTGCCGGGGCTGCCCCGCCCAGAAAAGGTCTCAAGATGCACCAGGTGCACGAGCTGGCGGACGCCAAGATCAAGGAGAGCGAGAGGCTGCGGCGGGCCCTGAAGATCAGCAAGGACTACGAGGAGGGTAGCCACTGGCGGAGGCAGGAGGAGCGGCTGCAGAAGGCCGTGGACAAGGACAAGGACCAGGAACGGGATGGGGAGAGAGACTGAAGTTTTGGGGGAAGAAGGAGAAACAGAAAGGGGGAAAAATGGGAGGAAGAGGGGATGGGGGGGGGGGGCGGGGGGCGGGGTGCGGCTAAGAAAAGATGATAATCTGCCGCGATAATCTCGTTATATTTTCTTGTCTTCTTTTTTAAACTTTTGCTGCGGACGGGTTTGGGGGGTGGAGGGACTTTGGTTTGGCGATGGCGTTATGGCGTTTACTCTACGCTGGCAGATAAATGGATATCGTCCAAGAATAAGAAGAGGCACGAGGGCAGCACGGTCGGATATTCTGTTGCAAGAGATGTGGGAACCCTCAGTCTTATATCACTGTCTGTCCTCATACTCTCTCCTCCTGATGCGATCCAGCTTCTATCCACCATCACGCGCCCCCTTTTTTTTTTATTTTTTATTTTATCAAGTTACGACGGCTTGCCCTCAAGTATGGCACGGCATATATCACAAAAAGAAATCGACGTCAGGACCGCATAGACCGCGCCTCGCCTCCCATTCATTCCATCATGCCCAGCCTCAGCAAAAACACCTACACGTCGGATTTGATATACAGGCGATACCAACGACACCCCACAGGCGTCATGAACTTCCCTCATTACGTTCCCGGGCATCCAATGCCTTTTGCTCAGAGGGGTGGCAAAATTATGCATGCACTTTCCCCTTCTCCTCATAAGGCAAAAGTGAGTGAAGAGGGGCCACAACTTAAACGGATCTTTGAATCTTAAATGATGAAGAAAGTCTATCTGCAGAACACGACTCGCTTGCTTTGCTCGAATCCAAAATGTCTGTCTCTCTCTCTCTCTCTCTCTACCAGGTTTGGTAGACAGCCTTAATGTGAGAGGAAAACAAGAAGAGGGAAGAAGGAAGAAGAAGAAGAAAAAAACGCCTGCCATTCCCACCCTTCTTCCTCCCCGGCTCGGACTCGAATAACACTGCTGCAACCAGTGAGTGGATTCGGCTCTCCCATGTCTCTCGTAAATGTCCAAGAAGAAATTCCGACAAACTCCCCATGTCACGATCCAGAGTACATAAAGTATAAAGTCCCGAGTAAGAAAAAATTAATCCCTTTTCCTCCTCCACATATCCCCCCGCGTACTGATGGTCGTGGCTGTCCTTCATCATCTGGTGGGTGCGAGGGCAAAGAAAGGGGGGGTCAGACCGAATGATCAGGCGGATTGGGCTGGGGTAAAATGTCTTTTTTACCACCCGAATAGGGTGTAGGCAGTCCATGAGCCAACTCTCTCTCTCGTCAGCTGTCCACACCCATCTTGGCCGGCCATCCGTCCGCCCCTCATCTTTTATGTCTGTTTCCCCCGCACTTCCCCCTCCTGATGGGGGTTCACCAGCCAGGGGTCGTCGGTCCGTTTCTCTTACTTCGTTACGCCATATTCTTCCGCTCCTCAGTTGCCCTCATTTGGGCTAAGCATCCCTGTCGATGGGAATCCCGCCCTCTCTCGTGACAACTTGCCTCTTGTACCACCGTTTCTAGGATTCCCCATGACGGAGGGATTATCATCTCCTGGCCTAGTACAGCGGCCCCCATGGCATTTCTTTTATCAGAATCGCGGAGTCCAGTCGCAAGGGACCCAGGACCGTTGGATCAAATAGTCTGCAGTGTCTGATTGGGGAAGGGGGGGGGGGGGAGCCAGGAAGACACAAAGCCAAGCCCCACTGTGGGAGGCCTGGTCCTCCAAGCCGTGTAATGCTGTGTGCTGTGCTGTGCTGTGCTTCACTCCTTCGCATAGGCATTGAACCGTAGCCACGACGTACGAGTGCCTTAAGAGAGCGAACCGTGCCAGCATGCATCGGGAGGCACCCTTCCTTCGTGATGCAGTCCGTCGAATATTGCAGTCGCACAGATCGGGAGCTCGGAGGCTTTTGAGAGGCTCGCGGTAGCCTCTTCTGTGCTTCTCACTCGCCTTGTGTTCTCTCAGAGGAAGCCAGACTCGGCAAGAACCCTGTGTCACGGACGGATCAAGTTAGCAGGTGGTCCACAACCGACCGTGTCGTTTGTGTGGGTGTGAAGGGGGAAGGGGGGGGGGAGGTAAGGAGACACAGGCACGAGATGGATCCGTGTGATGTTCCTCCCCGCTGTGGGGGGTCCGGGACGATGATGAAGATGATATTGGGATGACCGCCTTAGAAGCCGCCGGTGAGGGCCATGCGACCGTAGAACAGCTGCTGCTCCCTCATTGCCACATACCTAACAATCTTCTCATCTTCCCTCTCGCGTGGTTCAACCAGCAAGCTCTTGTCGTACATCTCGTGTACATCTCCGGCCGCCTGCATATTACTCAAGATGTAGTCTTGCAGCTCTGTGACTGGCTGGAGGGAATACGGCACGTTCTGGTACTGCTGGATGTCACGTATCACATCGGCCGTCTTCGCCCGCTTAGCGAAGTTGATGAGCGTCGTCTTCTTGATGATGGATGGAATACCATCCTCAATAAAAGTCAAATCGGTCAAGTAGACACCTAAAAAGGAAGCGCCCTTGTTAGGAGGTTGGAGTCCCAAGGACAGCACACATCAGCCGGGACTTACCAAAGAAGGGGATGCATGGAGGGTTGGCCATATGCAGGCTCTCTCTGTACTCGGCAAAGTTTTTCGTGCTGAGCATGAGCTTGCGCATCGATTCGAGTGTGGCCTGTGTCTTCTGTTGAACTTGATCCCAGGTCCTCTTGAGACGAGCAATGGGGGCAGTGCCCAGTGCCGAGATGATGGAGGTAATGGTAGAGAAGTTGTTTAGTAGCCGGCATTTCTACGTGTGAATTGAGTAGTTAGCCCAGCTGATTTTTTCCCCAAAGAGTTCAAGTTAAAATAAGTTACCTCGCCGACCGCAACAAAGTGCTTAATCACCACCACACGCCTCTTGACGTCTGACTGTGCCAGAATCATCTCGGCCACCCAGTTGGTCATCTGGTTCGAGTGCTCGATGAGCGCCTTGATGTTCGGAGCGGGGTTGGGCTCGCCCTCGCCGGGCTTTTTCTGCCAACGCTTGTTGAGACACTCGGTGGGCTTGATCTTGCCATACAGCCGCGACTCGATAATCGTGAGCTGTCGAGCGAACTCGGTAGGGTCAATGTCCAGGAACTTGAGCTTCTTCATGTTCTTGGGCATGATAGGCGCGGGTGCCGACTGGTTCTGTGTCTGGATCAGGCGTCTCCCCACGTCCTTACCGCTCATGCGCTGATCCAGCACAGCCATCAACGGAGCAGACCCGGGTGTTTCCGTCGACTTGACCGTGTCTCTCGCAAAGTTATAAACATCGCGTATCAGGTTCTTGGTCTCTTCCTCCTGGCTGTCCTCCATCCAGAAAGTCTCAAACCAGTTCTTCAAGATGTTGACCACCCGGAATCGGATGGGGCTCTGCTTCCTCTCTCTCCAGACCTCGAACTCGGCCGGAGAGAGGCCCTCAGGCGGCTGGATGCCGAACCTGTGGACCAGGAGCTCGAACAGCTCTCGTGCTGTTGTGAACGACCTGTAGGTGAGGAGGAAGGTGTTGTTGAAATTGGAGTCCAGCTTGTCGTGTCGGGTGAGCTGCTCCACCAGGGCCGTGAGGGAGCCTCCCTTGATTTGAGGGGGCGACGCCTTGAAGTCCCAGGCGAGCTCGTGCTCGTAGTCCAGACGCAGGAACTCCGGCGTCTCATCGATAACACTCTGCTGGGGGGTGGGGTCCTCTCCGAATATCTTCCTAACTTTGGAGTAAGTGCCCGCCTGCCTGCTGATGTTGTTGGCGATGTTGGTCTCGCCCTCGGTGTATGACTGAGATGTAGTCAACGGTGGCCTTGTGACGCGAGACTCGGTCCGTGCATGCTGGCCACCGTACGGCATGGTCTCACCGCGGGTCAACTGCTGTCTCGACTGCTGCTCTTCCCTCGCACGGGCTTCCGCCTGCTGCTGCAGGTTGATCTGGACCTGCTCAGACAGCAGCTGGAGCGAGAACCCGATATGGGACGAGTTGGTCTCCAGGGCCCTGGCACATTGCCTCACGTACTCCAGCCTGTTCTCAAGCGCCTCGCCCCGAACCTCGGACCACTCGTCCGCGAGCGGTCCTGCGACGGCCTGGCAGCCCAGGATCAGGTCCGAGATGTTGTCGTACAGGCTCTGCTTGTTGATGCTGAAATCGGTCAGCTGAGGCGTCTGGAAGCTGTTCTCGAGCGACGAGAGGTCGATGGACTCGATCATTGCGATCCAGGGCTTGAAGGTCTCGATCACCTTGCCACCCGTGGAGCAGACGTTGTTGGCAATGATCTCGTGCTTGTAGGGCGTGACGATCTTGTCTGTGACGACCAGGTTCTTGTCCAGCTCGCGGATGCTCGACACGAGCATCCGCTTCAGCTCGTCCAGCCGCTCCAGCAGCTTTCCGTCGAGGATGACCGTCGGCTCGACGACACCCTCCTCGTCGTCCAGGAAGTTGGACGTGATGGGATCGCGAGGGCCGAGGCCGTTGTTCTGCCAGCTGCCGCCCGTCGTGCTGCCGATGACAAATCCGGGGAACAGCCTGGGGATCTCCTCGCCCCTCTGCTGCCTTGCGACCTCTACGTAGCTGAAGACACCCAGCAGGACGCCATCGGCCTCCTGCAGACACTTTGGCCCGGACTCGGGCGCCGGGAAATCGGCGGCTGCGATGTGTGAGGAGACGACAAGCTTGGAGAACTTGGACATCATGTCCCTGAAGTGAGGATACAGGGCCTTGTTGGTAGAGATGATGGAAGGCTGGCCCGAGTGGTTATCGGTGGTGCCCGAGCCGGCAGCCAAGAGAAGGCGCAGGTGATCCGAGATATCCTCCGCCCGCGCTACATATTCGGACTTGTCCCCATTGTTGATAGCTTCTCGGTAGCGGTCGATAGCCTTCTTCATGTTGGACACCAGGCGGCTCCAGGTCAGCGGCGGCGTGCTCCCGTCGTCAAAGAACGAGCGAGGAATGGTTGCCGCCGTGGGAAGGTTGAAGGTGGCCCCAGCCGTGAACGTGGGGGCTTGATCCGGCAGCCGCGCCGAACCTATCGTGCTATTGTTCCTGCCAAAGGCGTATTGGCCGTTGATCGAGTCCAGGGATGGCGCAGGTGATATGCCGTCCTTGCTGAAGGAGCGCCGATTACGACCCTGCTAGTGAAAAAGAGAAAGTGGGTTGGTCAGTGAATAAGTTTTCCCCCCCCCCCCCGCTTCGCGTCACGGCTACAACAAAAATCAGTCCTTCTCTGCCAGGTGGTCCTGTCTCTTACCTGGCGACCAAACATGAGGTTCTCCCCATCGAGCTCTGATGCGGAGGTAGCCTCCGAGTCCTCATCCTCGTCCTGCATCAGACCCCTAGCCATCAGCTCAGGGGGCGGCCTGGTCCGGTCCGGCATGACGACGCCCATGCGGTCCAGCGGCCCATTCTCGTGCACCGATGAGGGCGACTCGAGGGGCAGCTCTGAGCTACTCTCGCCCGTCATGGTGTTGTAGTAGAAGAGACGGCCGTCAGGGGTGGCCTGGGGGATCCAGTAGTCGGCTTTGGACTTCTCGCCGAAGTTTGTGCCCTCGAGGGGGAGCTCCTCGAGCTCGGACATGTCGCCCTCCTCATCGTCGTAGGACTCCTCGTCCAAGTCTTCCTCGAGCGCGTCGCCCAGGCCGTTCTCCTGCGGGTGGCCCTCGGGCAGCTCGTCCTGGCTGGTGATGATCTGGCAGTAGTTGCTCGGGAACCACCCGCGCACACCGTTTATAACGCCGTCCCACCAGCCGCTCTCGAGCTGGGTGATGACCTGGATGACATCGCCCTCGTGGAAACTCAGACTCGTCCTGTCGTCGGCCTCGTAGTCGTAGAGGGCACGGACATACATGGCACCGGGCGGTGCGGTGCCCACGATGCCGTTCATGGCGAAGGGCTGGTAGTATGTGGTAGTAGTAGTAGTAGTAGTGTTGTCGACCGACACCTGGCCGGTCGGGTCTCTGGACTGCGAGGCGTCGTCGGGGCGTGCGCCGTATGCGTTGCCGTTGTTCTGCTGCTGCTGCTGGCCCTGTGCAAATGCTGAGACTGCGCTCTGCGTCATGAGCATCGTGATGTGATAGCCCTGACCGATGCGGTGAGCTTAGGGGGGGGGGGGTTAGGGGAAACTCAAGGTCTGAGCCATGCAGCCTTGTTGTATGGTGATGGTGAGGAGAGGTGGCTCGTGTCTCGCTTCCCGGCTCAGGACGATAGAAGACCAGGTGGTTTCGTGGTGTCCTGGAACGTGTGTGTTCGACCGTACTGGGTTGAAAGAGGGTGGGCTGGCTGGCTGGGCGGAGGAAAGCTCGGGGAGCCTCGTGACTGTGCAGCAAGGTCCAAGGGGAGGGGGGTGCACGAGGAGGTTTCGGGGGGGCGAGATCTCTTAAGCCGTAGGCTGTCTCTCCTCTCTCTCGCGCGCGCGCCTCGAATGGCAAGGGGAGCTTGCTGCTGCTGTGCTATGCAGCGCAGTGTTGTGCTGTGCTGTGCTGTGCTGTGCCGTTGTTGTTGTAGTTGTTGTTGTTGTTGTGCTCTGCTCTGGTCTTGCTGGAAATTGGCAGCAGGCAGGATGACCTGCGATAGGCTGTGTGAATGGCCGCCAGGGAAATACGGGAGTAGAGGAGAAAATACGGGTCCCTGGTTGGGGTTGTTTTGGTATTGGGCCCGTCGTATCTGGACTGCTAAGCCCTGTCTGGTTCTGGCCTGGCCTGGTGCGGTGTCTGGCGGCAAGCGGTTGTTGTGCTATTAATTGGGTGAACTGGTTTCGCGGGATGAGAGTGCGAGAGAGAGACGGGGGGAAGAGAGTATGTGCCAGGTTCCTCCCTGGTATTTTTTGGGGGGGAAGAGGGAAAGATGGGTACCGCCTGTACGTATGAGAGCACTATTGCTAAGGCGCGAAGTGACAAGAAAGGGCAGACGACCAGGGTTGGTCGGGGGGGACCTTGGATTTAGGGGGGAATGCCCAAAGGTCTCACTCAGCTCTTTCTCTCTCTCCCTCTCTCTTCTCTCTGCTTACAAAGTTTCCACAAGGGGCGAAAAAAACAAGATGCAAGGGCAGAGAGAGAAGAAAAAGAAGAAGAGCGGGGGAAAAGAATAAAACAGAATATTCAAGGGGAAAAGAAAGAAAGAAAAGAAGAAAAAAGGAGAGGGATCAGGAGGTACTGGGAGTGTCCGTCTCTCTCTCTCTCTCGTACAGCAGGTGCAGCGGTATAGCA
The DNA here is from genome assembly GCA_014850475.1 of Cryphonectria naterciae. Lineage (NCBI taxonomy): Eukaryota > Fungi > Ascomycota > Sordariomycetes > Diaporthales > Cryphonectriaceae > Cryphonectria > Cryphonectria naterciae. The sequence continues at coordinate 22,605 of JACWST010000150.1, read as the reverse complement.
AACTGGCAGACCCGACCCCAACCATACAGGCTCAGGCTCTGGTTCGTAGGTGGGCGGGTTCTCTTTTCTCAACAGGAAGAAGCCTGGTGCTGGTGGTTTACTGGGTTCAGAGGGTGGAGTTGGGAGCGGGGATTTGGGGACGTTGAGCCTGTCTGTTCTCCCGTGAGTTAGCGGTAGTCCTGTTGCTAATGCTAACTGCTATGGGTGGTAGGCTGGGCGCTGTTGACCTTGGAAGGATTGGGGGCCAGAGGGTGGCACGGGCACCACTAACTGGCAGGACTTTTGGAGGGGTTAGGGGGGGGGGGGGGAAACACGGTCCGCCTCTACCATTCGGACTGGAGCACTGTGTTACTGGCAAGGAGGAAGCAGCATTAGGGGACCAAGGACCACTGGGGCTGGAGGAAGCGGGGTTCAGGGCCTAGGCATGCATTCCAACATGGGTGAAGTCTGGGAATCCCTCCTCGCAATCCATCATACCAAGATATCTTTCTCTTCCTGTACTGCAGACAACCCACACAATGATTGTCGCAATGAGACTTACTCGGACTTCCTATAAGCTAGTATAACGGGTCCATGTCACCTCTGAGCTTCGGCACTGGTGCAGAGCTATGACATTTGCATTCTCTGGAACCACCCTTCTCTCTTCCGTTTTCTCTCTCTCCCCTTGAATATCCCTCCCTCCCAACCACAAGGGCTACACCGCATCGTCATTCTGACCCAACTCATGACCCTTGGAAGCTGACACTGACAAAGCCGTGTTCGCCCATGACACCCCAGAGGGTGTTGTGCTGACTGACATGAGGGCTGTGTACCAGGTTCGTCCTCATCAAATGTCTCTCCATCCTCTCCATCTTACACCCCAAGTTGTTGACCCATCATGTAGTAGTAGATACAGCTGTCCCATCACATTGACTTGACTACACGTATAGCCCCAACAATCAACAATCAACAACATTCTATCTAGCCAAGGGCCTTGAACCCCTATAGTTTGCCTATCCCGAGATAGAATAAAATTTAAATAAAAAATATAGAGAGAGAGATGGAGTACACATGTACTACGGTACAATAGCACCCGTTCGCCCGTCGAGGAACCTCTCAGCTGGCGAGCGATGTCACGGCGGAATTATTTGCTCATGAAAGTCCTTCCCCTTCTGAAGCCCCCCCTCCCCCGTTCGCTGGGACCGCCTCGCCTATGCCATACGATTCGCGGTACCGAGTAGGAATCTCATTGCTCGGCCCGTCTGACTGGACACCCCCTCCCAAGTGCCAAGTTCTCTTTAGAGTATCTACAGAAAAACCCTAGCTGCTTATCTCAAATCTCAACCTGAGAAAAAGAGGAGAGGGGGTAGGGGGTGAAGGCATGATTCTGAGTAATGGGCAAAAGCTAATCTTCTGTGAAGGAGGGGGGGGTGGGAAAGCACTCGGCAGATGAAAAAGAAAGAAAGAGAGAGAGAAAGAAAAAACCGCAAATTTATCATACGAGCATCATCCGGCATCTACAACAGTCTCCCCCTCCCACAGCTGACGAGAGAGTTTCACACAGTCCTAGGCAGCCAAGTATTGCAAGCATGACAAAGAAAAAAAGATCACTTTTGTTTTGATCTTGTATTTGAGACTGTACGACACGATAAGAAAAGAGGAACCCCCCCCAGATCAGCTGGTCATCAAGAAAAGTAAAATAAGAAAGCAAGAAAGCCACTTTTGCACATGTGCCTTGGATCTCGAACACGGTACAGAGAGAAAGAGATCGTTTTCCCGAATCACATGCCCAAAAGGTCCGCTGCATGCAAAGTCCGGGGTTGCTCAGGGCATTTTTGGGGTCGCGTGGTATTGAATCGTCAGCGTTAAAGAAGGGAAGGGGGGGAGAGGACATGGGGACATCTGATCTGAATGCAACAATAGCGACACCCCCATCTTTACACCCCGCCGTGAGAGATAGAGAGAGAGAAGAGGGGAGGGGGGTGTATGAGGAGGAAGAGGAGGAGGAGAAGGAAGAGGGAATCCATTACAGTACAGTTAGTTGCTTGTGCGCAGAGGTGCCGGCCTGCCGAGTGGGCAACCAACTCCTTGTCTCCCATCTCCCTCCCTCTCTCTCTCTGTGCGTGTGCTCTTCTGCAAGCAGCTTAATTTTACGAGGGGTCCCCTCCTCCCCCCCCTCCTTCTCCTTCCCCCAAAAGCAGCAAAGCAGAAGAGGGGTGGGAACTGAAGAGATAAGGGCGCACCGTTGCATTGCATTGGCATTTCCTGTGTGTGTGTGTTGCGTCTGCACGGCGCTGCGTCTCTGGGCTCACCGGTGTGGGGAACAGGTTTCATTCTCGCACCACGGTTCTTGTCCCGATCTGGCAAACAACCGCCGGCCTTATTCGAGCTGACAGGAGTCTCGCCAAGCCTCGCATCCAGCGTGTTGGTGCGCCGAGGCTCGGGACGTATCTTTTTTCTTTTCTTTCCTTTCTTCTTCCTAGTGTTTTTCCTGTAGTTACAGTTCCCCTTTCAGACGAAACGCTCGCAATTGCGTGGGGTGCTACTTGCTTATACGGAAAGGGAGGGGGAGAGGAGAAAGAAGAGGGCTGAATCCCGCGCTGCATAAAGAGCACCGGCTGGCGAGGGGTGGGGGCACGGGGAGAAAGAAAGAAAGTAAGAAGAACACAGATGAAAGAAAAAATCAAGAGGGCATCGCTAAACCCCCGACATCTCCCAGCTCGTCATCAGAGAAGGATCAGGATCTCAGGGGTTTGCAGATGACGACGGTCTTCTAGAAGCACAAAACAAAAAAATAAAAAAATAAGAGTACATACGCTCCGCTTCCCATCTAAATGGCCCCCCCTCCCCACCCCTCCTTCGAAGGATGCCCACGAACCCAGCAGCAAGGATTCTTTCTTAAAAATTTCGACCGATGGCATAGCCTGGGCAGGCCTATTGAATTCCGTCATCATCCTGCTTGGATGGTCGAGCGAGGGGAACGGACGGAGGAGAGGACAGGAGGTGAGGTAAAAAAGAAGGGTGTGTAGATGTCTCATTAAGAAACCGGCACTCCACCATCGGGGCGACATCCAGCCTCGCTTGCTGGGTGAACCAGGAACAGTCTGCGGCTCCGGTTTTCCATCAAGCAAAGAGGTGTGTGTGTGTTTGTGTGTGTTGTGTGTTGTTACTGGCAACTACGCCGACCTCGTTGCCGCGTCTCCGTCTTATTTTTTATTTTATTTTATTTTTTGTTATTATTATTCTTCGTTTTCTTGCTGTTAGCTGCTGCTGCACCATTGTTTTGTTTTGCCGCCTCCCGAATCTATCGAACGACCTTGTCTCGCTCCAAAGCCAAGTTGTTCTTTGGTTAATTTGAGACCGCCACAAGAGACTAATAATTAACCCCCCTTCCAAGTCCAACCAACGGGATAAGGAAAAAAAGAGGAAGAAGAAACCAATGCTGCTCGCTCCGTGCGCGCCGCCGCCGCCGCCCCCTCCCTCTAACCCCTTCGTAATCGGGCCACTCATGATGCCGTAGCCATCAAGATCAAAAGCAACTTCCTCTTCCAGGCAGCTCCCCTCCCCAGGAAGAAACGGTCGCCGACCGTGGGCATCCAGCTCGGCGAGCCGAGTCACTGGCAAATGAGACATACTATAGTACACACACGTCAAACCCACGGGCCGCATGGTCCTGAAAGTCCTCCGCCCGGAGAAAAAGACGAGGGGGGGGGGTACAGTAAAGGAAGAGAGAAGGGTGGGCCCCTTCTCACATGCCCAAATTGGATGGTCTTGAGACCCCCACGCCCCGCCCGGTAGAGCATCACTCACTTTTTCTTTTTTTTTTTGTTGTTGTGGTTTTCCCCCTTTCTTCTTCTTTTGGTTGGGGACGAGATATCGTATCCAGATGCTTCATCAAGACTGCTGGTCCGTGTGGCAGTGCGACTTCGTGATAGAGGTGTCCCTCTGACACCATAATAAAAGGCATTCGGAGCAAATCGGGAACGGTTCTGAGGTCGGAAGATGTGCAATCACGGACATCATAAGTTGAGCAGTGATAAAAGAACCACCAATCAACCTCCGTCGGACGGTACAAGTAACAGAATGAACCTACCATAGTACACTTCGGAAGGGGGGGGGACCACCACAAAACCCGAACCTCATTCTTCCGTGGCGTATCGAGAAGTGACAGAAGGAGACCATGGATCACAAGCATCTCTCTAAGCCTCTGTAGGCAAGCAAGATCTCTCGTGCAAATCATCTACACGAAGACGAAGGTTCCCTCTCTTCAAGTGTCCACACAAGGTGACCAGAGGAGAGCGCGGGAGGATCGGCGCACAACGATGGCGGACCGTAACTGATGCCGTGATACATACCACCATGGCCCCCAAAAGTACTTGTGCCCTGACGCGGGGGTGGAAAAGGAGTGCCGCTCGAGCGCGCCCTGTTGAGTCTGGTAGCCAGTGTAGATAGCACCGATGTTTGCCTGGCAAAGCCCTCCTGAGATGTACCGGAAGGGGAAGCCGCACGATGTTTCCTCCAAGCTGCGCCACTTGCGAAAGCTTTCGCCCGCTGCCCCTTTCTTTCTCACTTCTTTCTAGTTGCCAATCCATCTCAGGGCTCTCCGACCACTGTTCGGGCAGCCAGCGGCCAAAGAACTATAGGCATAAGAAGAGATCAGCAGGCCTCGTGTGTAACCGGAGCAGATATGGCAGTGATAGCATCCAAGACGCCACCGTGAACGGGCGTTGTACCAATCGCATTACCCTTCAGGTTGTCCTCCTTTTGTGGCGCGGTACACCTGCTGGGCCGTCGGGCCAAGTGGGCACAGGAGGACTCAGATCCAAGCGATTGGCATCTCCAGTGAGCAGCGAACACTCCAAAGGTTTATGGGGGCCCTCCCATTGGCGACCAACCATCTCCTGTCCAGACACTGATCCTCGTCACTCGACCAAAGCTGTGTCTGTATTCTTGAGTTGCTGTCACTTTCCTTGAAACGCCTTTCGTTCAGCTCGTGCCCAATGCTCAAGTATCGTGGTCGACCGTCCAATCACGCATGACTCTGGGCCAGGAGAGACCTGACTTGTTGAACTCCAGGCTGACTTCCTGCCCTGCACCGGGGTAATATCTCGCAGCTCCTTGCAAAATTCGCGCTGTGGCATCAAGACAGCGGAGCTGAGCCAAAGCCACGCCGGTGGCAGTCATCTTTGAGCCAGTGAATTTGATGCTGTTTCCGTGGCAATGATGTCTGCGATCTGCGCGGATCCAGATTGGCCTTTTGCTAAGACGCTTGACAGCTCAGAGAGGGTGAAACGCACCGTGGCACAAAAGATATGTCAACAGCCGTCAACCATTGCCCTGTGTCTAATATCCCCCTTTTTTTGTTTTAGAGACTGGATACCAGCCTCAAACTTCATACGCCACCAACAAGTCGCAGTTGTTGGGAAGTTCCTGGGCACGCTGGGGCTCCTGGGGCTCCTGGACCAAGCGATCGATCGGACTCACAAGCTTCACTAAGCATCATCGTTTTTAATCTCCTGAATCTGGGTTTGAGACTCATCCCACCCTCCGAGACGATCGCCGAATATATGAGATCAGGTGGATCCGAGCTCGGGCCCATGACTGTTTTCGCGATGCACTATCGTCGGGAACCCACCCAAGGGAATGCCGTCACTTGGGATTGTGGAGGTAAGAAGAAAAGAAGAAGAAAAAGCAAAGCCTACAGAGAGGCCCTAAGGTCATTGCAAGGACTGACTGGTGGGGGATGTATCGGGAGAGCGATCGTCGAGCCATGTACGGGCTTGTTTGTCTCGCGAAATTGGTCACAGCTTCAGATCAAAAGAGGCTGAGACACAGGAAACGAGCAGTCATGATTGTCAGGGGGGAGTGCAGGCCAGCAACGAACGACTCATGGGAGGCCTTGATCTCAAAATTGGAGCGGGCAAAAAGCTGTGCTCAGAGCAATTTGACTGGCAAGGAGTATAATCTGGAGAGAAGATACTTTTCTTTGTTATTATGGTGTGAGAGAAATGCTTGGATCTGATACCGTAGTAGAGTTGGTGCCCTACTACCTGTGTACGAGCGAGCGTGGCTCAACAGCACACACATCATGGCCCATAAACAGGTTTCAAGGCGAGCCCAGACTCGCCCTCCTCGGTGGTGCGCTGCACGTCGAAATGAGGGAAAAACTAGGGTGCAATTTTTAGCAGCCATGTGTCAAACTGCACCGGGGAATGGTCCCCGGGAATGAGGGTTAGTAGCATCCCGGAAGTGCTGCCGCGGACCCTCCGGTCCCAGTCGTTCGTTCGGGCGGGCCTCTGTGCGTTTTGAGCCAGTCCGGACGGATCCACCCACGAGGCCTGTTCGCTGAGTTGTCCAAAGTTGCACTGTGTAGTCCCCGCCGTCCGGCGCGCGCGCTCGCGCACTTGCAGCCATAAATTGAACGGCACAGTGATAAGTAGACCGCTTTTATCGTAAGGTCTCTCTCTCTCTCAGCTTGGAAAGGTTGGTTGCAAGGAGGATGGAGGGGCATATAATGCGAAAGCCTGCCCTGTAGCAGAGCTTTCCTGACTGCCACCAACGCGCTGCTGAAACGTAAGCCTGGAAGGGCTAGAAAAGGGGCACTGATCCCGGATGTGAGAGGTCCAATCTTGACCTTTAGAAAGTTTTCTTCTGATTTTCTTCTCCCCATGACGATGAAAGGCCAAGCTGCGCAACCAGATGTGACTTTGGATGCCAAAATGTCGTGGCGGATCAAGGGACGCGAAAACGAGTCCTCACACCACTGGCGAAGAACCAAGGAAGGGTCTCCGCAGGTTGGAAATCGAGGGGTCAAGGGCTTGCTAGGATTCAAATCCGTTCAGAACAGGATTAGGAGGGGTTGATGAGGGAGGTTTTGCAGCTCGCCTGTGAGGCCTCTCTTTTTCCCTCTCTCTCTCTCAGGCCACCTCATAGTATGTGATGCTTCCAGACCCGCCAGGGCCCTTGGCAATGCGATTGATGGCCCTACCACAGCATGTTGATTGTGATATTGGCGGGAGATTTCGTGACCGCTCAGAGAATCCTGTCTCTAGTCAGACGCGACCCCTCCAAACAGCGGTGGCTTGGGCAATTTGCAATCCACAGCAGATGCCGCGTCGCTTTTGTTCCCACAGTCGCAAAAATGGAGACAAGATCCACATTCTGACAGCCCTGCCAGGAAGCGGACCTGGCGGGTCAAAGCCGCCCTTAATTTGACGGGCCTCCCGGGGAATTCAGGCACGCGTGCTGATTCTTTCAGCGGCATGGCCTCCCTTTCAATGGAGACAGTACGCCCATTGGGGGGGGAGGGGGGGTCAATGCGGATGCCGTGGGCGCGCCAGAGGAGAAGTAAAAATAACGCCAGTGACGTGCTGATACGAGAGCTCGGGGGAGTAACTTTGTCTGAGTACTATGTACAGCACGACGGGGGGCGCCAGCAGAGAGTCGCGCGCTGAATCGATAACTCGGTCAGTACCACCACAGCCGGGATTCAAGGGCATTGATGGCCCAGGAGGCCGCTACGGAAGCACCAGCCTGGCCTTCCAGAAGCCGTGGTTTTTCGCGGCGGACCAGGAAGCAGGAAAAATTTTTCGATGGCGGGTGTTAAATTCATCAAAGTTCATGCTCACTATCCCCTCCCCCATGCCGTGCTGACCGTCAAATCGGTCGGTCATAAGCGAGTGATCCGGGTTTCTTTCGTGATGCAGAAGGATGAGATCCACACTGCGTCCACCCCCCCTCCAGAACAAGAAGCTCCAAGCAGACAGGCAGATGAGAGACGGTGAATGTTTGTTCATGCCCCAGCGAGGTTGACCCCGCGGACGGCAAATGCACACGTGTGAACTGCTGGGCACTTTAGCGATCCGAGACCGAGGGGTAAGCCTCTGGATGGTGCAACGGCGGTGTCCAGGAGCCAGCTCCTCCCCTCATGGGGTTTGCTTTACCTCGTCTGCCCCGCATGACGAATGACTGGTAGGCGTCGTTCGCATTGCATTGCTTTGCTCTGCTTCCCACGTCGTCAGTTGTTGTTAGGGGCCTCATGGCCACCAATGCTAGGCGTGGTCACCTTGACAGTTCACTGACCGTACAAAGGCAAAAAGTAGTAGCAGTAGTTGAGGTGCATGAGAAAGACCGTCAATGATTGGATGTGGGAGGCTGGAATTTAGATTGCAACCAGCCTCACTTCTACGCTGCAGTAGCGAGTTTCTTTTGCAGGTGGAGGTGCAGGTCAGCCGGCGTCCCGGGCAATCGAATGACGGGACGGCCATCCCTTTGCGTGTCTTGGGATGGCGCTAGGCCGCTATTTCAGGACACCCAAGGTTGCTTTTCTGTTCTGGAAAAGACGCGAGAGACCGAGGCGTGCCAGGACGTGGGGCTACCCTCACGGCTGATTGGGGTCCCAATGGGTAAGGGTGGGTGGTGCATAGGGTGAATGTGACTGCCCTGCTGCCCACCGGGAGAGGGGGAGGGGGGAGGGGGGGAACATGCTTGGGCCGCCATTCCAGCTGCACCGGCGCAACGTGGCCCCTTTGTCCAAGTTCATCCTGTTCGTGGTGCCGTCACCACGAGGACACCTGCCCTCGTTGGAGGCTGACCACTGGTTGAACGAGTCGAGTTGTTAGAAGGAGAAAAAGGACTGACCGCCCTTGGGAAGAAACGGGCTCTCTTGCATGTCGAAATCCACTTTTCGTGCTGCTAGTCGGCCTAAGAACCCAAAGTTGGAATGCAGCTGTGCTCGTGCCGCTGGGGCCATCTCCTCGTTGTTGCTGTCCAGTTCTCCCCAAGGACACACGTGAGAAGCCCCTTTCGCGATGATCGAGGGCCAAAGCAAGGCCTCAAAAAGACTGCCCTTTTCACAAGTCAGACGATCTCACATAAGGCCCAAGGAAAATCAGGTCTGGATCTGTTTACTACCATCAGGGAGAAGATCTCATGGTGATGATGTGCAGACCTCTTGGTGGCCCCATAATTCTGTCGGCGGAGGGGAGAGGGGGGGGGAAAGGGACAGCATCAGATGCAAAAAGTTGGCTCTGACCCGCGTCTTGGTTGCCAGGTGTCTTTTGTCCAACCATATTCACCACCAACCCGGGATCGAGAACACCCTGCACTGTACCCGTAGTACGACGTGTCTCGTGTGTTCTCGGGCTGTGAGGAGCTGCTTAAAGACACTGGACTAGATCGTCGTCGTGGGGGTGGGGCAATTTAGGAGGGAGGTTGGGCCACACACACACACACCCCTCCTCCTCCTCCTCCTCCTTCCCCTCTCTCTCTTCTTTCTTTCAGCTTGTTGTATGGTACTTGCTCCATCCTCCCTATGACACCTTGCGCGTAGTCTCTCGTCTCTCGTGCTGAGACTCTGGGTCGATCGGTCAGAATCAAATGGTTGTTTGTCTCACGTAGGATAGAAAAAGAAAAGACAAGCCAAGAAATCAAATTCTTCCAGGCATATGTTACCTAGTGATGATTTCAGGTCTGCAGAAGCAAGGACTCGATGAGATGAGTTGGTTTGTTGTAGAGTAAGGAGAGGGAGGGAGGGGGTGGTGGGGAGGGGCAGGCACCCGTCGTGTGAGGTGTACTCTAGTACTAACTGTCGTAATAGTATGGTACAGCATGCAAGTAAGAGCGTGCTACTATAGTTGTAGTATGTACTGTGGTAAGTATGGTAGGAGCGCCTGGGCAGCCCGCAGCCTACAGGTACTACAGTACTATAGCAAGAGTACAACGGTGGCATCCTTGTGGGTCTAGTGAGGTTTAGGCCATTCCACCCCTCCGGAGCTTGGAAGAAATGACCCCACTTTCTTCTGCAGGTGGGATGGCATGTGTCCCCTCTACCTGAGGCCAGCACCCGGATGGCGCACGCCTGTAGGTAGCCTGTACTGCGCCGTCCCCAGGGTAATCTTACAGCCAATGTGCGCTAGACAGTTTTTGGGGCCACCTCTTCCCCCTCCCACAACCCCCCCCCTCGCCCCTCCAAAGAGACAAGGGCCACCCAAATTTCGGCCCTCCCTTTTTCTCTGCGACTCCCGCCGTGAAGAGAAGCCAACCCCTCCTCTCCTCCTCCCATTCATCACCAACTCCGCATTTACTGCGAACACTTTTTTTTTCCCTTCCAACAACAACCACCATCACCACCAGCACAACCTGCATCGACCTCGAGTCCACCACATCTTCTTCTTCTTTGTCCCAGAGCAGGGCCCATTCCTTCACTTCCAAGTACATCGATTTGGCCACTGCTGCCATCTTATCCCCTTCCCCCATACACAGGTCTCGTCCATGACCCGTATACCGACCCAAATGAACCACATCGCCCCTCAGAGTCAAGTCGACACACTTTAAATCCCACGGGAGCCGCGTGCGAGCGAGGAGTCGGGCGATTTTCAACATCGTTCTGTGAGGGTGTCAATTAATAAGTTCTCCGAGTGCCGACCGTCGTTGCCAACCGTCGCCGTCAATCCACTGCGTCGTCGTCCGTCCGTCCTGCCGTGACTGGAACCACGTTCCCGTTTCGCAAGTCTCGTTCGACCTCAGCCCCAACGCGACAGACCGTCTTCCAAGATGCCTGGCGCAGCCGTTTCCGCTGTGCCCGTGCCCGCCACTGCGTCTCCAACGCCCGCCTCGCGAAAGACCTCACTCGCACCAGAGAGGAAGTACAAGTGCCAGTACTGCTCCCGTGCCTTCAGCAGGAGCGAGCACCGAAGCAGACATGAGCGTTCTCGTACGTGACACCCACACCCACCCCCCTCCTCTTCACACTCCACGTCCCGCGTGGAAGAGCGTTGTAGTATCTCGTGTGTTGCACAAGCCGCGGTAGCAAAAAATTTTCGCGTGTGGCTGTAAGCTGACCTGGACCACACCCATACGCAGATACCAAGGAGCGGCCGTTCAAGTGCATGAAGTGCAGGAGCACATTCGTGCGCCGTGATCTTCTCCTGCGACATGATCGAACCGTCCATGCCAAGGATGGAGGCATCCCTCTTCACAGCGATGGCAAGCGCCGCGGTGGTCCTAAGCCCAAGACGGTTGCTGCTGCTGCCAAGCCTGAACTTGGTCTCGACGACTCTGCCCTAGAGCACATGGGTGGTGCCGCTGACAACGGCTTCGATGTCGAGACTGCAGCCATGCTTGTTGCTGATCTCCACCACAAGGCCACTGCTGTCATGCACGGTAACAGCGGATCCTTCGAGGCTGGCCAGGTCCCGTTTGCCCAGAACGGCGACGCCATCATGGACCCTCCGACCGTGACCTACCCGAACGGCGCGATCGGCCTTCCTACCCAGTGGGACGCATTCCACGGGGAGCACAAGAACTCCGCGCTCGCCTCGGCCAACGGATCGTTTGCTTCTCAACACTCGCTCGCCACCAGTGCCAGCACCATCCAGCCCCAGTCCAGCCCCATGTTCCCCCGGCAGGCCAACGGTCATGACTCCATGACCTCGCAGTCGCTCGCCAACTCGGCCCAGACCTCTGCTGCCGGCACGCCCAGCTCGCAGGGCGAGGCTCGTCAGACGTCGGCCGGGTTCAAGGCCCCCCAGTTGAAGAGCGATGAGGAACGCAGCATGATCCAGGAGAACATCCGCAGCAATGATGCCGAGCGTGCCATCCCCGACGGCTTCCGTCTGCCGAACCTCGCCTGCCTCAACCGGTATCTTTCGACCTACTTTGGCATGTTCCATCATCACCTGCCGTTCCTCCATCCGGCCTCGTTCGAGCCGACCAAGGTCTCGCCTGCCCTGCTGTTGACTGTGCTGTCCATCGGTGCGCTCTACGCCTTCGATCAAGAGCAGGCTTATATGCTGCACGTCGGCAGCAAGATCCTGGTCAACCAGTTCCTCCAGAACAAGGAGAACTTCAGCTCCCGCAAGTGCCCACTGTGGGCTATGCAGGGCTCCCTGCTGAACATGATCTTCGCGAGCTGGAGTGGTGACCCCAAGGGCCTGGAATGGGCCTGCTCGATCAAGAGCCTCCTGGCGAACATGGTTGCTGGTAACCGCTACGAGTTGAAGCTGAGACAGGAGGCCCGTGAGGGCCGCCTGCCGACGCGTGCCGAGTGGGTCGAAGATGAAGGCTGCAGGCGCACGTACTACGCGGTCTACATCTTCTTCGGCCTCCTGACGCTGTCCTTCAACCACACGCCGGCCATCAGTTTCAACGAGTTCGAGGACCTGCACCTGCCCTCGACGGAAGCTCTCTGGAACATGACGGTGACCGACGAGGTGGCCTGGCAGGAACAGCTGGGCGCCTCGGCGGGCATCACGTTCATGGAGGCGCACGAGAAGCTGTTCCAGGGCGAGGCGCTCAGGTACAGCGCCTTTGCCACCCGTGTCATGATCAACGCGCTCTTCCTTGAGGTCTGGTACCACAAGCGCAGCCCTGAGGCCCTGCAGGATGTGGTCACTGAGTACAAGCTCAGGCTCGCTCTCGAGACGTGGGAGAAATCTCTCGATCTCTGCGAGCCCGAGGCTGCTACCGTGCCCATCATCTCGCCTCACAAGGGCCACCCTCTGATCTTCAATGCTACGGCCATGTTCCGCAGCGCCCGAGCTCGACTCGAAGTCGACCTCAAGACCGTCCAGGAAGCTCTTCGTTACCATGATTCGTACGAAGTCGCTGCGGCGATGTCAGGCGCGCGGGACCGGGTCAAGCGCTCCTCGGAGATGATCAAGGTCATCCAAGAGTGCTATGACTGCATTGAGACTGCGGTGGTCCAGGGTGTCCGCTGGGTTGCCCGCACCTCTCCGACCAACTGGAGCATTGAGCACCCTCTCTGCGGCATGGATCTGATGATCATCCTCAGCCTCTGGCTCTACCGTCTGGAACACGACGAAGAGCCAGCCACCGATGAGGAGCTGGTCATGTACAACAAGATTCGGAAACTGTTCGAGAAGGACCTGGAGCAGCACTACATCTCCCAGCTGGGCTCGGTTGTGGCCCGTCTGTGGGGCTCCATGCTTGACGAGGTCGTCGTCTGGGGGTAAGTGCCTGAAACCCCCCCCCCCCCCCTTCTTCTCAACCCCAAACCTATACCGATTTCTATGTGTGGTCGCTAATCGTGTGTCTCTTTCAGAATGACCCGACTAATGGGCGAGTCTTTCCGTCTCCACGCGCAGGCCTTGCGCGGCTATGTCGATGACATTGAGATGTCGTCCAACGTCTCGACGCCGTCTATGACCTCGCAGGGAGCCGACGCAGACAGCGTGTATTGATTCTTGCGATCATTTTGGACACGTGCACGTCTCCTACCTCGTTGCTCGAGGGGATGAGGCGATTTTCGCCTCGGCACACTCACTCTTCATGTCTTGCTACTACTTTTGATTTCATAGTCTGGCTTGGGGGCGAAGGGTTCTTGTCATCGAATCTTTCCGATTTCCTATTTGCTTCTTTTGCTTTTTTTTCTTTTTGGTCTTCTTTTGCTTTCTGTTCGTCTACATGTTTACGAAGGGTCACTGGTAATAAACCAAGGATGGGGCAGGTTTGGTTAAAAAAAGCCCGGTCGGTCATGCTTTTTTGGTCCTTTCACATGGTTTGGAAAGGTCGAGGTTGAGAGGGCTGAAGCATGCTTCTGGCGGGCAACCTAATATCTGCAGCACGGATGGATTCGTTGGCTGGCCCCAATGGGAGGATTAGGACTCTTCTTCTCCTTGTCCCTTTTTTTTTTTCGCTACGGCGACCCTACCGTTTACTTTTAATCCTTCGTGTTTTGTTGTGTTTTTCTTCTTTCTTTTCCCCCCCCCCCTCTCTTTGCTACTGTTTGTCTATTTATCCTTTTTGGTCGTCTCTTTTTGTCTTTCCCCCTCATCTCTTATTTCATTTCTTTATCTCTGTTTGTCTTCCTTTCCTGATACCTTGTTCGATACTCCTGCGTTTGTTTGGTTTGCCGTTTCCTCGTTCTTGATCTCTTTTATGTCAGCTTGTTGTGGTGTACTAGACGTGGAAACATGGACATGCTGGAGGGCCGTAGGAACGGGTTTTGCGTCGGGGCCAGAATTAATGCAATAACGAGGTTCGCGACGAGATTGGTTTTTTTTTTTGTTTTTTTGTTTTTTTCGTGTTATTGTTTCTTTGTTGTCGTTGTTCTCCTTTTTTATTAATGATGATTGACTTTTCTTTTTCTGTTTTCGAGACTCGGATATTTCGAGGTGTACAGGAGCATTCTTCTAGTCTAGCGTTCAAGCAACGTCTCTCTTCTCCCTATAAACACGTGCGCAATGAATGCTCTTGTGAATGATGACATGACATGTACGCCAACTCGCAAGACGCCCACAGCTGTTTCGTTGGCTCCGGCTGGGACTCTTGTGGCCGACTTTCGGGGGCGTACCCTTGAGGGAGAGAGGCTGTCGTGATAAGTCCACGTGCTAGGCATCGTATGGGCAGCAAGGATTCTTGGAGACAGAAGCTATCATAGTATATGAAATGCGCAGAGGTCTTAAGGGCAGGGATATCGCCGAGATACTACCACGCTGGGAAGGTGATTTGATCAGGCTTGCGCCACTGAAGGGAGGAATGATCACAGCGCCACAGCGGTCAATAGGTTCTCTGTGTCTGCAGTGCATGCACATTGCGCCTACCTGTTGGCCTGGCGTGCCTGGCTGTGGTCGCCGTCTTGGACGATCACCTCTTTGTATTCTCTCCTTTGGGCAATGTCCTTGTGTAACTGAAACAGAAAAACCCGCTATGCGGGTGAGGAGGTTCTCCTTCCTGCACGACTCCAGATCGGCAATTCCGTCCCAGCCCAGCCCTTTCCCCCCTCCCCCCTTCCTTGCTTGCTTTTTCGCCATTGGCGCCTTCCCGTGTCCTGGTCCCCGGGAATACATTGTCTTGCCCTTGCAGAACGCCATGGTGCCTGTTTTTGCTTCTTCTTGTACTAGGATCTCGAACCATGTCTCTCCCAGCCAGCCAACCAAATAATCAGATGGATACAAGGGAGGAGGAGGAGTTTGCCTTCTCCTCCCCATAGAAGCGCCGTCACACAAAAAAGGAAAAACCACGTCCGCTTTCTATCTGCAGCAGCAGGGTATGATTATTAATTTTGGGTTTTTACTTGACTTGACAGTTGACACTTTGAAGGCTGTGTGTCACTTGGTTGGTTCAGTGATTCACACTTGGTCGTTTATCACTGGGGTTGATTGACTCGCTTCTCGAGAGGGAGATTGCACCTGAGTAGCTTGTTGCTGCGTGTGTGTGTGTCGTGTGACACTCTTGCGCTGTCGTGTGCAATCGCTGATGTCGTCTACGACACCTCGCTGAGACCAGCATTTCAACCTCACGCACCCAAGCCGCTGCTGGGACCCCAGGAAACGAAACCATTGCTGCTGCCAGTCCATTCAGAACAAAAACCTAACCTTTCAAAACCTCGCACCTGCTGCCATCCTTTCGAGAAGCGCCATGGCGCGCCAACCCTCCAGCCTCGAGATGGCCACCACGAGGAGAAAAAAGAATGGTCTCCTCTCGCGGTTCACAACATTGACGCTGCTCCTCACCGCAGGTGGGCGCCCCGCCCGCGCCGACTGCGAGTGCGGCTACCGTCTCACGACACCGCCGACCAACAGCACCAACGCGACGAGGCAGTACGTGGTGACGGACCTGATCGAAACCAACTTTGTCAACATCAGCAACATCGCCAAGAACACGGACTGGGTGCGCCAGAACTGGAGCGAGGACGCCACCATCGCCCGCGGCAACTACGGCGAGATGATGAATGTCGACAATGCGGTGTCGTCGGAAGGGGACGGCCTGCAGATCACGGTCGTCGGAGGCTCCGAGACGGATGGGGATGTCGAGGGGGGTGAGGTGGACAGCGCGCGGCTGGACGTGTCGTATGGGACGTTTAGGACCAGCATGAAGCTTACCGGGGTCGCGGGCACCGTGTCTGCCTTCTTCTGGGTGAGTTTGTTGGGGAAAACAGAGTTTGGGTCGTCTTCTGGATGGTGTTTATGTTGGGCCATACTGGAGTGAATGCCAGATGCAGTAGGAGGAGCCCTGCGCAATAACTCTCTTTCGACCCTTCGCTCCCTCCCGCCCCCTTTTCTTTCTTCTTCTTTTTGTCTCCTTTGCTATGGCGGGGGAAGAGACGACTGCGGATACAATGTCATGCTCATGCTAACGCCTCTTCACAGTACTACAACGATACGCAAGAGATCGACATGGAGTTTCTCTCCAAGCAGTTTGAGACGTCCAACGCCAGCTATCCAATCAACCTCGTGCTGCAGTCCGATGCCTCGGCCGAGGCGGGCTACAACGCCGCGCAGACAAACACGTACCAGGTCATCTACCTTCCCTTTGACCCACGGGCCGACTTCCACGAGTACCGCATCGACTGGGTCCCCGGCCGTGTCCTTTTCTACGCGGACGGCGCCGTGCTCGCCGAAATGGACGACCCTTCGGCCGTGCCCACGCACGCAGGCCACCTCGCCGTCAGCCAGTGGAGCAACGGCAACCCGGAGTGGTCTGGCGGGCCCCCCGCCAGCGACGCCGTGCTCGAGATCGGGTACATGAAGGCGTACTTCAACAGCAGCGATGCCAGCCGGCAGAGGGACTTTGTGGCACGGTGTGCTGACCCGAGCTCGGCGGGCGCCGTGTGCGACATCCCGGACGTCACAGCCACGAATTCCTCCGCTGCAGGGTGGTTCTTCTCGGGGCAGAAGAACATGACGACGAACCAGACGGTGTCGTCGGATAGTGGCATCAAGGGCGCGGCACCTGCTGGGGTGAGGGTGAGCCGCTTGAGTTGGGCGCTGATGGGAGCCTCGCTCGCGGGTGCGAGCTGGATGCTTGGACTCTGAGAGCGGGACGGTTAGGACGCTCATGCTTCCTTTTTCCTTCATTTTGTTTCTTGGCCGGCGGCAATATCCAAGGGACGGGAGGGGGGGGGGGGGAGGAGTGGGCACTGGATGGGCTTTGAGGTCTCGGCGTTTGGTTTCATGAGTGGGCATTTGGAAGTTCTTTTGGCCGTGTGCGAATGAGGACAACAGATCTTACGGCAATGCAGGACGTCGCAGAAGTCAAGTTGACCGGAGTGACTCACTCACGTTTGCCTCTCGCATGGAACAACATCATTGAGGGAGCAGACTATGAGCACAGACGGTGGAGGATACACATTCGTACGCCCGCTAATGAATTCAGAGGTCGATGTCCATCCCTCTCTGCATATTTTTCTCTCTCCTGCAGGCTCTACGATATCGCGTGATACTCAAAGAAAAAGAAAAGAAAACACCAAAAAAAGCAATGGTGCAAGGGGAGGAAAAGGACCGACAGGTAGCAGAGCCGGAAGCACTGGGTCGAGAATAGGACCGAAAACAAAGCCGTTAAAGTACTGACTCCCACAGACAACACACAAGACACATGCCCGACGAGAATACTACGCCGATATGGCACTTTGAGGCAACGTGTGATGTGAAGAAGGGGCCGCTCAATCTCATCAGGCTCGACCGAGGCTCGATTGGTACAAGTGAGAGAGAGAGAGAGAGAGAGAGAGGGATCGGCTGTCTTGACATGCTTACTACTGAGATAGGTATGTGACAAGGAGAAAGAAAAAGAAACACCCGACTATTTACTCACTGCATCGGAAACAGATCTACTCTGGGATCCAACTCCTCCGTGGTCGCGTCAGGCTTCCCTTTATGTTTCCGTCGCTATCCAAGAGACAGACCGAGGAGAGAGCATAACGGAGAGGGTAAAAAGGAGTGTGGGGTGGTTTTAAAAATAGGGTTAATTTGATCCTTTCTCTCTCTCTCTCTTCTTTCTTTATTTTGGTCGGATTTGAGAACCCCGAGGCATGTCTCCATCTGCCGGCATATGCACAATCCCTCGAGCATGCAAGGTACCGGATGAACATGTCAAGAGGACAGCGGACCAACACAACATCACTACTCACATGCTAGGCACAAAGACCCGGGGGCCCCTCGAGGGCAATTTTTCCCGCGCTGGAGGCGAAGGGAAAAGAAGGAAGGGGGGAGGGGAGGGGGGAGTGTGAGGAGGAGGAGGAGGAGGAGGGCAAGACGGGATATGAGAGATCTTGTGGTCTATCTGAAATTTTGTTTCCCATGTGCTCCTCCCCTTCCTGACGAGTTGAAGCAGGACAAGATCTTGATTCCCCCAATCATTTGCATCCTGGTCTGCCCAGTGCCTGGCTCCCCTCTTAAGGTTCTAACGAGTTGTCATCACTACCACCCGTCTCACGAGCGGGACAGGGAAGAGGCTGATCTGATGATAGTCTCTGTTCAACCGGACGGCGCCGCAAGCACCTAGGACATCTCCGATGACACCCCCCCCCTGTTCTTTTTTTTTTAAATTATTTTTTTTTTTTTAAAAAAGTACCTTTCCAGCAACCCAGGATCTAGGAACGGGAGCCCGGCACATGGGTCAACTTGTCACGCCCCGCCGTGAGAGAGAAAGGAAGATGCTGTTGGGGCTAGTTCGGAGCAAAGTGAGAATCGATGGGGCTGCGGATGGAGGTTTCACAGCCACCGAAAAAAAAGAAAGAAAAAAAATAAGAGAAACCTGAGTCGGTCCGAAAGATTTGCTGCCTGCCTGGGGACACACCACATATGCCGGACGACGGACAGTAAGTTAAATTTTTTATTTTTTTTCATTTCTTTTTGGCGGCCAGGATCATGAGGCGTGCCTCCCCCTCGCCCACTCCCCCTCGCCCACTCCCCCTCTTCCTCCTCCCTCTAAGGGCCTGTCGCGGCTCCTTTTCGAAGAGAGAGAGAGAGAGAGAGAGAGAACCACTAGCCTCGGAGCACAAATCTGACAGGCACAGACAGAGGCGTTAGTAGAAGCAAGAGATGGCTTGTGCATGGTGTCATCTCGACTGTCAGCCCCTTCTTCCAACAAGTTCTGGACCTTTAAGTGGAGGGAGGGAAGAAGACGGATGTTGTCAGCGTCTTGACCGAGGGCGAGGAGAGCGAGCGAGTGAGTGGCTGATACATGATATTAAGGGAGAGAGAGAGACAAGGTGTACCATGATAGAAATAAAGAAGAAAGAAAGAGAGGAATAAAAGGTTGTGGATACCACATAGTACTGAGTAATTCCCCGAAGGATATGGGGACTTCAAGGGGGGTCGGTCGGGGTTGGTGGTGCTGCCATCTGATCTTGGACTCGGTGAATCTTCTCTCTTCAGAAGGAAAAAAAAAAATTAAAAAATTAAAAAATTAAAAAAAAAAAAAAAAAAAACAGAAACATCGAGACTGTGGATCCTCCCTTGTCATGCTTGATGTGCACAGGGGATCTTATTCGAGATCTGCAGTTGTGATCGCTGCTGATCTTGGGCCATCAATCCCCTCTAATTAGTTACTGTACTATAGTAGTAAGTTGCTTGGCTCACCCTCCTCTTCAGTGCGCATAGGCCCTGACAGGGCTTGTCAGGCTGTCAGGCAGGCAGGCAGGCAGGCAGCAGAGACCCCAAAAACCCACACGCACCACCGCTGACCCCACTCCCCTAACCATTGCCCCCTTTGGTCCGGGGGTAGGCGCCTTTACCCATCCCCCCTCCCCCCAAAAATCAGATAGCTCAGAATATATTTGGGGGCGTGCTGGGCCACGGGACTGGCGAGAGACGGGGAACAGGCCTTGGTCAGTCAGGCAGAAGAACCCCATTTTTACAGGGGGGGGTTGCCAAACTGGTTTAACCGAGCCAGCGACACAACCTCATTTCGTCCAACGACCACTCATCGTCCTCAACCCACACTTTTGGCAGGCCAGACGACACATGCCATACGCAAACCCCAGATTCCTTGCACCTTTTTTGGGGGGGAGGGACCCCTTCTTAGCCCCAGCTCGCGGCCCGATTTGTCAACGACAACAACAAGAACAAGAAGAAGAAGAAGAAGAGGGGCCGTGTACAAGCAAAGCAATGCAATGCAAGTCTCTTCCCTCGACTCCTCCACCACCCCCCCCCCCCCCCCCCCCCCCCCCCACCCGCTAGCCCCCCCCGCCGAGCCCCGCCCGCCCCCCATCCCCCACTCCTCCG
>JACWST010000014.1:276768-297495 GCA_014850475.1 Cryphonectria naterciae | reverse complement strand
AATTTAGAATTGAAAAGTAATATTATTAAGAAGAAGGGGTTGTGGTTGTGTTGAGAGTGTTTTTTTTTAGTTTTGTTGCCAGATTTTGTTTTAAAAAAAAAAAAGAAAGAAAAAAAAAAGGAAGTATCACCTCACAGAATCAGTTGTCATGGGGCTATCTATCTCATCCTCGGCTCATATTCTTATTATTGAAAGAGGGAAGGGAGAGAGACTGAGAATCGTGACGTTTTTGCTGCCGTCCCCCCCCCCCCAAATATAGAGACCATTAGAACCCCAACCCCGGGGCCAGCTGCATATAACAAGAGAGAGGAAAAAGGCAAAGGAAAAGAGAAGAGGGAGAAAAAACAAGTCCGATAGGTCATGTCAAGTTCTTGATTATGCACCAATAACTCCACGAGCGCTGAAGAAAATTCTCGCATGGGCTATCTCTCTATTAAAGAGGGAAGGTAAAACGAGAAGAAGATGGGGGGCTGATCTAAACAACTTACATGACCCTCCTCAATCTGAAACGCCCTCTTCCGGCACGAAGGAGTCTAGGAAGGAGGGTGGTGTGAAAGTGCGAGAAGAGGAAGGGGGGGAAAAACACATGGGGGAAGGGTTCCCTCGTCGCACGATAAGTATGTTTCTTTTTTCTTCTTTTTTTTCTCCCTCATCTCGGAGAATATGTCTTTTGGAGAAAAATGCAGGGTGAAGGCTGTGTGGGGAGGATTTTTAGTTGGGTAAAGTGTGTATGTAGCTTGGGTTTCGAGTTTTGGCCTCGTGGCGTGAGGTGTCATCTCTCTTTCTGTGGTGGTGGTGGTGGTGGTGGTGATTGCTCCACCTAGTGTCTAGGCTTATCGAGGTCTGGCTTGGTAGTGAGTGGGACTGATTAGATGAATGGTGGGTGGATGAGGTCAAGTTGCTGGCATATCACGGCACGTCACGTATGGATTGCACACATGGATACGCTGTAAGGAACAAGTCATTGGTTGCGATGACGCAGCTGAAGCGTCACAATGCTGATTTTGTTTGCATTTTGTCTCTTTGCTTTGTTTGTGTAACTCGGGGGTAGGACTATTCTCTCTTCCCCCCCATGTTCATACGCTTCTTCCTCTCATGTGTACTAGAATCTCCCCCCTTCCCTTTCGTCAAGGTCTGTCGTAGCAGCCTGCCTTTCGTAAATGATTGAAAAGAATAGAACGCCCTCTTGCGCCAGTGATCAAGTTAACTCCATGTCCTCCTCTTTCTCTCTCACACCAAAAAAAAAAGGGTTCAATAATAAATCCTCCCAATCTCCTTTCCCCCGTGGTTTAGAAAAAATGGACCGAGATGGAAATCCTCCCGCCCATCACACATCTGAAAACTTGGAGGCCAAAGCCCGCAAGGGAGTGTTTGGTCATTGGCGATCTCTGAAGAATTACTTCATGTGAACCGGCGCCATGAGCGAATGGTAATGGCATCAAATCCCTTGGAATTCTTCCCTTCATTTGGTATCGTGGTCGGTGTCATGGCGCCAAAAGAAGAAGAAGAAGAAAGAGCAAAACGAAAAGAAGAAAAAAAGTTGGGTTTGTTTGAAAATAGGCTCGGCTTGTGGTTGGAAACTGGTGGTGGTGGAATGTAGAACCGCAAGGGGAAGGAAGAAGAAAAAAAGCCAGAACATGCCCCGTCAGTCAGGGCAGTTCAAAGGGCGGTGCAGAGCCCCCTCTGCCCCCCCTCTTTATTTATAAAGAGGAAAAGCGCTCCTCCATGCTGCCGTAGAAGACGATAGGCCTGGGCTCGAGGATGTTGAGCTCGGAGGAGAACTGGGCGTGCTCCTCCTGCAGGTCTATGATGGAGGCCTGGCGCAGCAGCACGCTGTTGATGGTGGAAGCCGCTGATGTCGACGAGGTGTTGGAGGCGTACGACATCCTGGAGCCTTCGGAGGTCTCGCTTGAGGTGGTCGACCTCCGGCGCATGGTGAAGGCAGGGAGCGAGCCCGAGGAGAGGGAGAAGTGGCTGTGGAGCGGTTGGAAGCCGAACATTGTGATGTGATTGGTGAGTGTTGCGTGAGAGCGGTGAGGCGTTCTGTTTAATGGGTACCCTGAGAGAGTCGGTTTCTGCTTCAGAGACAGGCGGTTGGGTGTTGCGTAGTAGGTGATGATGGGGAGTTTTCAGCTTTCAAGGTTGAGCTGGTGTTGATGATCTGATGACCGTAGGAGTGATGATTAAGAGTTCTTGTTGAGGGTTCGTTTCTTGGTTCTTTCAAATAAAAGAGGCTCAGCCCGGTATTTGATTGTCTCGAGTCCAAAGGTGCGCAAGAGCGAATGACTGGAATGGAAGCAGATTTTATGCTTGTGAGTGTGTCTGGTAAAGAGTGGATGAATCTGGTCCGCGTGCACAGATCACTAGCCAGCCAGAAGGCGGTAAGTGGAGAGAGAGGGAACGTTGTTGAGTTGTTCAAAGACAGGGGGTTCGGAGATATCCAGACGTCGTCAACGGACAGACACACGCAAGCATGTGTACACGACGGTAGAAGGATGGTGGTTGCAGGAAGAGGAGGAAAAACAAGTAGATTAAAAGAGTTGTTGGGGTGTGTCTGTGTGTGCAGTGACCCAGATGGAGGCTTGTGTCTTTATAAGTATCATGCTATGGGATGAGCCACACTCAACACATACACACATACGACTAATAAATGACATGACCATTCACCCACCCTGCCAACTCTTGAGGAAGGGATGGAGAGGATGATGGTACCATGTCATGGGGGGGGGGGTGGACTTGTCAAGCCGGGCCGGGGACAAGGGCGACCTGCGACCTGCGACCTGGCAACCCCCGTAACTTGCAATGATAGCCAGGGGAATCCCGAGGGTCCTCAGACCATGGAAAAAGCGGGACCCTACCCACGCAGCATTGTGCCACAGTGCCAGCTTGCCCTGGGCTAGACTCGAAATAGGGTCCCCCCCAGCACGACCGGGACACCCGGTATGCCCTGTAGCGGATGTTGTTCGGCGATGCCAGGAATGTACATGGACAAATGGTTGCAAGCAAGGAGGAGGAGTCGTTGTCTCTCAACCCCGCTGTTGTGCATTGTTAATTTTTTCTTTTCTGAACACGTCTTTCTGCATGCTGATTGTTGGCAGTCCCTCAACCGGAGGGGAGGAGGGAGAGGGGGACCTTGAGACAGACGGCTCGCGGCTTTGAGTTTCCCAGAACCTCAGAAAGGCACCGATAGATCCTGCATCAGAACTCAATTTGGGATGGACGGCCTGCCTGCCTGCCTGCCTGCCTGTGTAGCTGTGTGTGTCTGTGTGTTTGCTTTGGTGCGCAGGTGGCGGTCTGGTCAGGGGCCTTCGCTGACAGACTTGACACACAGCAGACTACAGACTTGTCGAGGCGAGTTGATGCTGAAGCACTTCTCTTCGAGGTTTCTGCCCGCATGCTGCAGTGAACCCTCCTGTTGCTACCCTGCTCTGGCATCCGATCTTTTTATTCTCTTTCTTTCCCGTAGTTTTCTTCCCCATAACCTCGACAAACTCGAGATGATTTCGCCCCCGTGCCGGAGGTGGAAACGTGCTCCAGTTGTCCCAGGTCGGAAACAGAGCCGGGGCTGGGTTTGAGACTTCAGTCTGCTCTGCGCAACTGGAACGCAGCAGGGGGGGAGGGGTTGGTCTGACAAGCCGCGGTCGGCGCAGGTCTGCCGTGCAGTTGCAGATAGGTACATAGTAAGTATGCCTGGGAGGGCTTGGCCTGGCAGCTCGATTGATAACTATCCGAAATTGGCTCGATCTGGAATTGTTTGGCCGCTTGAAACAGCTTGGAAGGCTCTCGTCTGACCACGTCCCAACAATGGCTGCTGCTCCGGTGGTCTGGCACAGAGAGGGGGGGGGGGGAGGAGGGAGAGAGCTCTAGGCAGTCCATCGCTACTACGCCGTCTTCGGGGCTGCCTGCGTGACCATCTTTCTGGATGTTTTTTTGTTTTTCCGAAACTGCGAAGGCAACAACGGTGTCATGACATTCTGTTGCGTGAGATTCTGTTCTGTGAACCCAGTATGGCCGGGTCGAGCAAGAAGGTCGAGCTCATCACGAGCTGGTTGGGAAGACGGTCATGTCATCCATGCCTTGCATGATCGACGACCAAGCCAAACCAGGGCGAGCGCAGAACAAGGGGGGAAGGAGGGAGGGGGAAAACGCCCGCGGTGTCCCCAGGTCTTTGTCTTAGACCCCTAAGCAGGCGAGTCCTAACATGGACTAGCCTCCAGTACAGATGGCTGAGTTTTAGTCAGGGGACCAGGGGGCTCTCTCTACTGTACCGTCCAACAGGGCAACAGGGGAAGTCACCCGTCTGGGTTGGGCATGTCTCAGAGCCCACAACTACGGCAGGGGCGTATGCTGCAGCAGGCATGGCACAGGCCAATGCCCTATTGGCCCGTGTTTCACCTTTTTGCCATCGACTCCCCCCAACTTCATCTCTTCATGTCTGCTTCCCTAACATTGATGATTCCTCCTCGCTGCTGCACCATGTTATAAGCGAGCTGTTATAGCGTCCACCCCCCCCCCCCTTCGGCTTAAACCTGCATCGAAGCCTTCTGGAACGTTTCGACACACCAGGTCGGTGAAGGGCTCTTTTTGGAGTTTGAAAGGTGGTCGGTATCTCATGCGGCAAGATGGCTGCTTCTTCTCTGTACTGCGGTGGACGTGTTGCAATATTCACGGAACGCACTTCGCTTCTCAAAAGACTTGGCAAGCTGTCATGGAACTTCATGCCCTACCTACTCCTACTACTACATTAGCAGTGATGGTTATCACTCATCGCCACTTATCTCAACCAGATGTATGGGTCAAAGGGAGGAGTTTGAAACATCAGGGATACTAAGCTGCAATTTATTCAGCCTCCTGCGAATTTCATGCACCGTACCTGCATGCAGACTTCGGCACACCCCAGCCCCTTGTAAGTGTGCTACGTAATACGAAGTCGGTCCATACAGACATAGCAGTACCAAAAGCTGACGACAACTTCTCTCCCTGTCATAGAGGATGGGATGCTAGTCTTCTTAAATTCCGTCTCCCCTTGTCGCATCCGCCCCGCTGGGAAGCTATGGACTAACTGAACTGCAGTAGCCGATGGAATGGTGATAAGTCTTGCAGGTCTTGGTATCTAATTCTCTGTACCATGTGCAACAAGAGTCCTGGCGATCACACACAAGACGAGAGCCTCCTCGCATGCCTCGTCTGGTCCTCCCTCAGAACACACTTTTTCGGGATCTACTGGTCTGTAGCAAGGTCGTTCTAGCTTTGTGAAAACTTCGCGGGGTGAAGGGGCGAGGGCTGGTGACTGTCCGGCCCAAAGGATGGTCCGCGATTGGGTGCACATCACGACCAGTGATCCTACTTGGCATGCCTTCTAGTTAGAGTAAAGATGCACCATGGCAACTTTTTTTCTCAGAGTTGAGACGAGAGAGGATCATGCACTCGGTCGCTCCATAGAGTGCATCTTGCTCCGCCTTGGGAGCTATCACGATCACCACGGTGACGATGTGCTCTTCTCGAAATCATGATCTGCAACCCCCCAAGCCACTGGTGGTGGTGGTGACAGCGGAGATCATCACCAAGCCCCCCAAGTGTCAAACCCCGAGAAGTGCCATGATCCTGGCTGTCGAAAAGGCACCTCAAGCGCAGGGGAATAACTGCCAACAGCATGTACAAGCAATCCAACACAGTGGTAGACTTTTTTTCTTCTTCTGGCTTTCTTCTAACTCCTGTGGCACTGCCTGCAGGGGCAACATGGGCCCTCTGTCTCAAAATAGAATCCTTTTTGAGAATTTGGTTCTGTCTCGGCATTAAGCACACATCAAGACCAGATCTGCCTCATGCGTTTTGTATGAGCCACTCGGCTTTCCAGACTTTTGCTTGTTGCTCGACGGGCTCAGTTACTGTACACAGTATCGCCGACCAGACGACCCGAACTTGTTATCCCTGGCCTGTGAACTCGATAGAGAGCAAAGAAGGGGGGGGACACATAGGGACCCACCGCCTGCATAAAGGCTGCCTCCTTCCAGTATGTCTTCGATGATCGACCCACTCTGTCTTGCGCGCAAGGCGCAAGTCTTCATGTGAGATAGATGTGCTTGCTTGCACCGCAGATCCAGCCTTATATGCTGCCCCTCCCCAGTGTCCCTGCCTCTCTATCCCCACCGCCTTCACGTCCAGACCCCATTTAGACAATCTCAAAATAGAAACCTGATCTGCGCCGGCAGGCTGGGTGGGGAGATGAGGAGGAGAATAACAAGAATGAGAGACCTTAGCAAGAGAAGCTCGGTTGGAATAGATATTTTACTTCCTGTATCGATTATTTCTGGCCCACGAGTGTACCATGTAGAGAGAGGCACACGCAATCCACTACGATCGTCCCCCTAGTCGGCAAGTGGTTAGGGAGGATGCCTACGCAAAGGTCTCCCTGATTTCCAGCTAACGGGTTCACGTTACCATAGATCGGGATAGGAGCGGGGGTGCTGCGTCGATAGCGATAACTAGTAAGTAGGTGGTGTCAATTGGGGTTATCAAGTCTTCGTTGGTGATGGCGGTTTATGTGGGATATGTTTGATTTCAGAGGATGCTCGTCATAATCTTGCTTGACTTGCTAATCTCTAAGTGGTCAGGACATTCATAAAAATCTATCTGTCCCTCTTCACAACGTTCCCAGTCCAGTACATTTGCTACCATTCATCTGCGGTGCCATAGACAAGGAATCAGGACATTGCTCGCTCGCTCGCTTTTCAAGGGGGAATCAATCATGTGCAAACGTCAATGATGAACCCAAAAAGAACGCCCTTTCTCTACTTTCCCACCTGTTGAAACGCCTAGTGTCCCAAGCACCAAGTGTGATGGATGATGCAATACGAAGCAGAAGTCCCTCCCCATTACCCATTCCTCCCCTCCGGTTCCCCCCCGGCCCTTCTCCCCCGAGTGTCCGCCTAATCGAGTGGTCCATTACCCTCCCCCCCGAGGGATGTCATTCGTTTTTGCCCAAACGGGCTGATGGGGTTGGAAAAAACTAAATAAAAAATTTTTTTTACTACCATCCTGGCCGTGGCCGTTTCATGGTAGCGCTGCGCCG
Source organism: Cryphonectria naterciae (assembly GCA_014850475.1). NCBI lineage: Eukaryota > Fungi > Ascomycota > Sordariomycetes > Diaporthales > Cryphonectriaceae > Cryphonectria > Cryphonectria naterciae. The sequence continues at coordinate 290,423 of JACWST010000014.1, read as the reverse complement.
GATGCTTTCCACCCAGATGGAGTCGTCCAGAATCGAGCTCATCTGGATCGGACTGACCGCACTATTGCTTCTGCTGTTGCGGTTGCTGTTCCTGTTGCTGTTCCTGCCGCTGTTCCTGCCGCTGTTCCTGCCGCTGTTTCGGTAACTGGTCCTTGCTGAGCTGGTGCCCGAGCCTGGCATCTGCAGCTCAAAACTAAATGCTGAGTGTGTTGACTGGTGGCCGTCAAAGGCACCGATATCACCACTGCCTCGCTGCTGTGACGAGCCCTCGCCGCCCATCCGCGGCATACTGAGTGGGTGAACGCCGAAGCTGTCAAAGTTCGTCTGCAGCGTCAGGTCAGCGCTCACATTGGAGAGGTTCTTCTGGTGGCCGCTGCCGGTGCTGTCGCGCGTGGGAGAGAGGAAAGCCGAGGTAGAGTGCAGTGGCCCGGTGCCTGGTGTGGATGGTGACAACGATGACGCGTAAGGCGTGGATGTCTTCTTCTTCTTGGCTCGCTCCTCCTCGTCGTCGACGAGAATGTCTGGCAGATCAAGCTGAGGGATTGCTGTCAAACGCGCGGTGCGCTTCAGAGCCATGTAGCGTTTGAATTTCCGTGAGTGATATCTGGAACGAAGGGTGAGCTTTGGCCGATCAACAAGTCCGTAGTTAGTATGAGCCAACTTACAATGTGTCGAAGAAGCCGACGACAACACGCCGACGCACTTCTTCCTCAACACGCTGCAGACGCGCCCGACGACGCAAGAACTCCTCCAGTCTAGGCACGATTCAGTCAGCCATCTTCAATTTTGCTTTGGACATCCGATACCACGAAGTGAGACTCACCGAAGACTCTTGCTGTCGTTAATGATGTTGTAATGAGCCAGAATCATAAGTACGGTCGTAAACGAGATGCCCTTGTCTGGGTCCGCCGAGACCATCACCTCCTCATAGAAAACATTGTATTTCCTACGCCTTTCTCGCACTGCAGTAACATCGATTTCGTCTAACCTCCGGTTGAGACTGTTGATGTTGATGCCACCATACGCGCTTGCCGCTGCGGTCGAGATGGACGTGTGTCTTGTAGGCGGCACGTCCTCACGGACGTCATCCAGAATTTGGCGTACCGAGTTCTCGTGCTGGTAGATGCGCATCTCAAAGACACCAGACAACTCGCCTAGCAACCGAGGGAATGCCTCCTTGCTGATGTAGCCCGTACCACGAGGATCCACAGATCTCCATGCCTCCTTGAAGCGGCGCATCTCGTCGCGGTCGACGGCTGCTGACCCGCTGTGGCGCTGATACACGTACGAGAAGCTCTCGAAGATGAGCGAGACAAACAAGTTGACGAAGATGTACATGCTGACAATGTTCCACATTATGAACAGGACCCGGGCCCATGCACTGCTTCCACAGTCGCTCTCGAAGAATGCCGGCGAGTCGACACAGAGGGGAGGCTCGATACCTGCGTAGTCTTCCATGATCTGATTCCAGCCCTCACCCACACTCATGCGGAACAGCAGGATGAGCGCATTCGGCACAGTGCGGAAATTGACGTTGTTGTCCTCGTTTCCGCCGAACCGAGTCAGACTGAAGGTCTGTGTCAAGGCAATCGCAAAGACCAGGAAGAAGACCAGCCAGGTCGCCAACAGATTGCCAATGGTCGTGAGACTGGCCGCTGCCGTCTTGAAGAGCTGGTCCAGGGCGTCATTGCGAGGAATAAGGAGGAAAACGATAGCAACGAGGAAGAACTTGTGCAGTTGCGTGTATGTGTCAACCTGTTGCTGTGCGAGGAATAGGATCGTAGTCGCGAACGCGCCGAACACTGCCAGGAGGGAATACATGTCCCATGAACTCTTCCTGAAGCGAGGCCATCCAAGACCAACAATGCGCACGCCCACGTTGGCCATGAAGATGAGCGTGAACAGAAAGAAGAGCGTGTCCCTTGTGTAGGTCCACCATACCGGCTCGCTGGCGTATTCAGAAAGCAGCAGGATCAGGTGCAGGATTAACACGACGGTGATACCCACATACCATTTGCCCCTTTTCTCAATTGCGCGTTTATGACACCATTTCTTCCACTTCTTCTTGCTCTCGTCATACGAGGTTTTGGAAGGGGAGACTTGGCGAAGCAATTTTCGCAATTCGAGCCAGGACCGCTGCTCCGCTGTCAGATAAGCCACGCCGGTCTGCTCTGTGTAATTCCGCATAAAGACGGAAATGAACAGAGTGAGCACGAATACCGTTCCCAAGAGATTGTAAATCACGAAGAAGACGGCATTGCCGGTGGCGGCCCCAAACTGGGGTTGCATTCCGATGCCCGTGATAGACTGGGCCGAGAAGGAGACATCGACCCAACCCTCTTGACTCACGATCTGGAAGAGGATGAAGAGAGAGGAGGGGAAGTCGTCGAAGTCGTAGTAGGGATTGGCGGCGACTCGAGGTGACAACACATCCCAGTTGAAAGGGGTACTGTTGTATTCCCCAAAACAATCGTACAGGAAAGCACCGGCGTCTCCGTCGTTGCAGATCGAGAATTTCCCGGCAAACAAGTTGAGCCCGTAGAGAGCAAATGGTATGATCAAAGACAACGATACGAAGGCGGCGCTAAGTATCTTCCACCATCCGATGACAATGAGAGAATGAAATGTATCCCTGGCACTGTCACTCACGTTGAGCAATCGCAGAGCTCTGAGCGCCTTGAAAGCACCAACAGCACGTGATACAGCCCCGTCATTCTTGAAAAGGGTGATGACGTTGATCCAGAGAGTGATCAGCACGACGGCGTCGATGATACCCCAGGAGCTGCGGAAGTATGCGTTCGGGGTCCAGAAGAACCCGTCGGCGATGACCTTGATGAGGGCCTCGAGACTGAACAGGAGAGCAAAGGCCGCGTCGGACCACACGAACCAGTTTGACACACTGAATGGCTTGTTTGCAAAGTACTCCTTCTGGTAGAGCGGCGTGGTAATGCAGGCCAGAATCACCATGGCAACAATAGCGGCATAGATGAAAGCCGAGAACGAATACCACAACGTCTTGTTGGGCTCAACGCCGTCGATACGCTCGTTTCCTCGGCCAGGGCCGACGATCCTCTGGCAGAAGCGTCTGATGGGGTTTCTGGGTGAGAAAATGAATAAGGCGTTGTTATATGTAGGATGGCGCGCCAGATAGGCTCGCTGCGCCTTGCGTCGCTCTGCGGTTGCCCAGACAGCCTTCTGGGCCATCTGTCGCGGGTCGAGAGTCTCATTGTGGGCCTCGAAACGGATGTTGGAGTAGAAGGGGTTGGGATCCTTGCTCGTGAACGTGGTGACCACCTTTCCCCATATCGTCGACATGATTCCTGGTTTGACGCCATTCCTAGCATAGGCGCCATTTGGCTCCGGTGGCGACTGACTCTCGCCGGGAGGCGTCTCGTGGTGCGCGTCAGGGCCGTCGTCAAGAAAATCACGAACCACAGCCTCTTTGAGCAACATTTCCATCATACCAGGGCCATAGTCCAGCGGGTCCTTCTTCTTGCGGGTCCTTCCGAGCGAGAAGATGGTGGAGAGGGCGAGATTGCTCGAACTGCTGCCAAGCTCCTTTCTCTGCAGGAAGGCCTTCACTTGTTCTAATCGCTTCACATCCTCGCTAACATCAAAGTTTTCTTGGATGACAGCAATGAACATGTTGACGAGAATGAAGAAGGCGAGAATGAACCATCCGACCAGGAAGATTGCTCCTATCCAGGATGTTCTGTAGGCTGTTGTGTAGGCGGTGACGCTGTACAAGACATTCGTCCAGTTCTCTGTGGACAGGATCTGGTACATTCCGAGGAATGAATTCCAGATTGTGTCAAAGGACACCTCAACGTTGTCGCCACTAGAATCGACGAGTGGTATCTGTCCACGGAAGAGTTGCGAGGCGAAGATGGACATCAACAGTGTGATTAAGAACACAAACAGCATCAGGTTCAGGATACCTGTTGAGTCACCCAGCACCAACTTGATCAGCTTTGCTGTCATGGGGACAGCAAGAACGATGCGGTAGACTCTGAGTATCTGAAAGACCGTTAACCAAGCATAGACGGCTTCGGTGTTGTGAATCGGAGGCAGCAAGATGACGGACGTGATGACGGCCAGAATGAGGTCCACGATATTTCGCCGGTGGCGGTGGAAGCCCCTAACATCCGCCACAACTCTGATGAAGATCTCGATGTCCAGCAGAATCGTGACGAGGACCTCAATAGCATTGATGATGGCCCGACGTCCCGGTGACATCGAAGCGCTTCGAGTTGACTGGGCTAGGAGATCGGCTGCGATGCAAAGAATCCAGAAGAGCTTCGTCTTGTTGTACATCTTTTGCAGTGATGATACCCTCCTGGGCATCTTCTCATCGGGGCTTCCAAAAGTCTGATCAGTATGATCATCAACATCGGTGAAAGCGCTTGCTTTGCTCTCCTCTCGGATGACCTGAAACGATGAAGTGATGACCGCAATGAGCAGGTTGACCAACCACAACATCATGATCATGATGCCGGCACCAAAGAAAAGCGCCGCTGGCGTGTAGTCGGAGTTGATGGTGTAGTACATGAGATCGGAAAAGGTGTTGGCGCTCATCACGACAAAGACGAGTTCCAGGGAGTGAAAGATGTCGTCGAAGTGAACAGTATTGTTGTACGGGTTCTCTCGTTGCAGACAGAGTGTACCTCGGGGACAGATGTAGCCCTTAGCGCTTGGTGTGCCTTGTGTGAAGTCACTCAGATTGTCGTACTGATTAGCAATGACCCAGGGCATCTCGACGCCATTGGACTCGTTCAGATAGCCGCCGCAGAACTGCATGTCTTGGATGTATGCTGCCGATGCATTGAACGGATCGGCGGGATCAAGCCAGACGCACTGTCGACTGAAGCTAGACTTGAAGCTCTGCACACCGATGATTGCGAAGACGAGCCAGAAAAATCCGATCAGGAAAGAGACCCGCAGGAGCAGTGGCGCTGCCTTCTTTAAGCTCCGCAGAATAACCTATTTTATAAAATTGTCAGTAACAAGAATGGCCAGCCCTGGGATGCCAAACAACTTACAGCGTTCCCCTTCGTGATAGCCAGGAGTCGGAGAATTCTGAGACTGCTCAACATCCTGAAGATATAGAGGTGATGTTGCATCTCGATACCCGTGATGCCGACCAGGAATGATATCCAGAAGGCCACGACGGCTACAAAATCAAGACGATTGAACCCATGGCGCAGGAATGCCCTTCGCGCCAACTGGTACCTCTGTTGTTCCTCCATCGTCTCGGGAAGCTGCTGCCCGTGAAGCCAGGTGACGGACCGCGCCAGAGTGGAAGGGCCGTAGTTTTCTTGCGGTGGTTTTTTGACCGACTTCTGTCGCTGTGGTTGGAAGACATCTCGGTATTTCCCGGCAACCGCAGCCTTTACGCCTCGCGAGCGATCTATTGAGCTGTACTCGGCTGCATTGAGGATAAAGCCAGACACGATGATCCTGGCAATGACTTCCATTGTGTAAATGACAAACAAGACCAGTATGGCCCAGTCAAGCGTGGAGCTGCCCCATACGATTTGGCCCGGATTTGGTGTATTATACACGCTCGGTGCGGCTTCCACACACAAGAGGATCGTCTGGAGCACAATCAGGACGAGAATCAATGGCTCCGTCCAAGGCTGAACCAAGATATCGCAGAGCCGCAGTCGTATCGGGTTATCAGGGGAGAATATTCCCAGAGACTTCCCTCTCAGAGGATTCGGCATCCGCCCAGGCACTGGGGAGAGGGGGCCAGGGTTCGAGGCAAATATGTATTCCGTCTGTCCCCTCTTCTCTGTCGGGCTCTGGCTGTTTTGGTACAGCTGTGACGGATATGAGGTGTCGATGGATTCGGGCATCGGAGGCATGGGCTCGCGCGGCGAGTCTGCGCTCGGCGACCGGGACCTTTGACGTCGTTTTTGGTTCTCGAGGACCTCTGCTTCACCACTGATGTTGACGACACGCTGTGACATGGCCCGCACGATGGAGCCCGCCTTCAGGAATGCGCCAGACGTCGAGGGCGACCGGGACCGACGCCGACTCATCCCTTCAGCATCGCCAGCCGTCAGATTTCTCCCAAAGCTCTTGTGTTTCTGGGACCCGCTGCCCCTCTCCAGGTCGGCCCCAAGCGTCTTCCCATCGCGTTGTTGACTGGAGTTGGTATCGAGGTCGCGTACCGTCTGGAAACTATCTCGAGCATGGCCGTCATCGCTCACGTTGAGGCCGTCGATCGGCTGGGCAGTCGCCGTAAGAGGGACGCGATCAGAGTCTGGCTGAACCTGCTCCTCGAAATACGAAGGGGCTTCGTAGGCTCCGACCGGAGTAGTCTCGATGGACAGCCGGCCAGCACTCGGAGCGCCCCACCCAGGCGGAATAGCGCTCTGGAAAGCATGGGGATCGAGTGGTGACTCGGGCGCGAGTAGAGCACTCTGCTGACGTTGTTGGTGTTGTTGTTGTGGCTGTGGCTGTTGTTGCGGTTGTTGATGGAAGGGATTGTCGTTCCAGTACGTCACTATCCCTGGTAAATTCGCCGCCATCTGCGCCGTCGTCGGCGAAAGTGGCTCGAATCCTGTCCCTCCTCCATCTCGGTGGTCCGGAACGACACCCTGTGGCTGTTGTCGTCGTTGTTGTTGTTGCTGCTGCTGCTGGCCTCCTGCACCGAATGCGCCCTGGTGCTGCCCCTGTGGCTCATCTGGCGGGCGCTCGAGACTCTGCATTGGTATTGACTGTGGCGGAGCAGCTCGGTTCTGTTGTGCTGATGGGGGGCTCGACTGGTCGGCCATCTTCGCTGACCAGACGCAAGACGCCTGTAAGCGATGTTGGCTTTCGTGTCAACAATGGAGACGCTCGAGATGCGCGCTGGGGCGCTCTCGGTATGTCGGCTTCGCGGTCAGGGTGTGATCATGGCACGGGCCGAGGAGAAGCTCTCGAGTAGAGCAGAGCAAGGGGAAAAGAACGAGGGCAACTGCCAATAAAGCGTTCGAAGAAACCACCCTTATCGGCGTGTCGACTCGAGTATGGGCTGGGTGTGCGTTGATTTGTGGTCGGGATTGGGGGCCGGTCCGTGGCGGTTACCTTTGAAGTCCAGCTGGACTCCTCTGAAGTTTTGGCGTGGTTACGACGGCGATGAGACGCTAGCAGGATAATTAGTTTGATGGTTCCAGCGGAGCGGTACAGCCGCGATTGGGCTTGCGGTCGTAGGCAAGGGGCTAAAGGGCCTACGTCAATTAACAGGATCTCGTGTTGTGTGTCGCAAGGTCCTGGTCATCGTTGATGTTGGACTCGGAAGAATTGCAGAGCACTGTGCACCAGGCAATTGGCTCGTTGGGCTGGCGTTCGTATTTGTCGGTTTGCCCAGGTCAAAGAGGACTAGTCTTTGATTTGATTGAGCAAGCAGCAGCAGCAGGACAGGTATCTCATCACATGAATGAAGATTGGCCCTACGAGGCAGCCCCCCTCCCCCCTCCCCCCTCCCCCTTGCCCGTTCCTGCCCTGACATCCAGCCCAGACATGCATAGTCTCCACTCTTCGACCATCGCCCAGCTGCGTAGTACACTGTGTCTGGGCGTGTGACAGTGTATCACTATCCGTGTCAGAAATCTCCCTGCAGCATGGGGCCTGGCCCTGTCTGGGTTCCCTCCCACACCCTTCCTTGAAGTCCATGGATGCGTAGCTGCAGCAGCACCTCACTTGATCTCACCTCACCTACCCACATTATCACGCAGTATCATACGGCGGCATCTTCTAGATCTGCATGTTCCCATGTTGACGAGTTTGTTGATCCTCGCCAAGCATCAGGATGGGTCTGTGGGCCAAGCCGACAAGGTTAAGTTTGGGGTCTGCTGCTTGTCCGCCTTGTGCACTGGGTTCATGCAATATCGCTTGCTTATACACCATCTCATAAACTTTGCTCGTAGGACCAATCGTGAGGCCGATTCACTTGCTGGACGCACAAATTACTGTACACAGAGTTCTTCAGGTATCCATTCAGAGTGCCTCGCTAGGCTTCTTTGGGCCAAGCTTGGCTGGCTGCTGGTCCGGCGGGTTGGTCTGTCCTTATGGGATATCACGTTACTTGCCTGCCTTTTCCTGCTGTCCACAGACAATGATTGCAATTGAATTGAGTGGTGAAGTTTCTTTTCTTGACTTTTGTCGCCCTAGGCTGTCTCTGCCAAGATCCCGCACAGCCAGCAGTCCACAGACATGACCCGCTCTAGGAGCCGAGCACGAAGAAAGTATGTACAACCTTCAGTTCCGCCATAAACCATTCGTCGCCCACCCGCTTGAAAACCTCATGGTAATGGGCTCCTCCAGTGATACGAGAGTCTGGCTTCGGGCTGGGACCCTTGTCGGCGACGTAGTACTGGACAGGGAACACCGCCTTCACCTCGTCAGGAGAGACCTGCTCGAGCTCGGGGTAACCGACCAAGTGGTGAGCCTGCTTGACTTCAAGTATCTTGCTAAAGTGTGCCACACACGCGTCTCTCGACGTGTGTAGAGGAGAGACCCCTTGCTTCGGAACGACCCCGTTGTCGACGAATTCGAACCTGAAGTCTGGAAGCACAACTTTGTCGAAGAGTTCCCACTCCTGCGAGTCGGCGAAGCGGCAGTATTGTGCCTTCTTCTCGGTGATGGCTTGAGCGATTTCGGGTGAGGGCCTGATTGTGAGATTGGTCTGTGGAGAGGGTTGTGCAAAGACTGTCTTGAGGAGAGCGCGCTGGGATGGGGTTTGTGAAGAGACCTGAATAGTGAGGATGATGGTCAGAAGAGAGATATCTCACCTGCAATGGGCGCCCGTTGAAGCACTATTTATACGTAGTGTTGCTGGCATCGAGTTGCTGTCGCTCACTGTGTCCACTCCGTCCACGTGCCGTCACCATCGGAGGAGCGGAGGACATATTCACCCTCGACGTCAGATTTTAAGATCTGGTTCTCTCGGTAGGCGCCAGATCTGTACGAGGCGGAAGGACATGGACGGAGCATGCTCGCCCTTTAGTGATGTCCTGCAGCGTCTTTTACGGCCGGGAATGGAGAGCGGGCCTGCGCCGTTGTGATCTTCTCTACCACGCAACACCGCCGGGTCAGCTCAAGTCAGCCAAGTTGTGATCAGAAGATGTAGGGCGTCGGGACTCGAGTTGCTCCGCTCCGCTCGTTGGTGCCTTTTCGTTCAAGTGTGGAGGACCTAGTTGAGAGTACTACAGTATTATACTATACAGCTGACTGTATCTGATCTACACGTAATTTTCCCAACTGTGACCTCGTTCTCATCGCAAAGGGAAAGAAAAGGAAAGGGAAAAGAAGGAACAAGGAAAGACTCAAAAAAGTAAGAAAGACCAAAGATAATGTGCGATACATATGAAATAAATCATAATTCATTGTTGGGAAGGGAATGGTTGATGGACGAACACGATTACATAACACAGCAAATATGCACTGGCACCTTGGATGGTACATGTATTTACCAACTGCAGGACTGTGTGACTGTACTATGCAGTGAAGAAGGCACTTATGTAGGGGCTGACAGGGGGCTGCACACCCGGGAAGCGCCTGTGCGGGCGGGGGGAAAATTGGTGGCCCGGTCGCGTCTAAATCGCGCCTTGCTTGCATCATCAAATCCGACTTGCGCATCGCATTCTGACATCTTCTAACCTCTGACAGATCTGGAGGAACTCATAGCTCATTCCACCACCCCGCGGCTGATCGAGTTGTCGCGCCTTTTGATGACCGCAGAGCTGTCAGGAGAGGTTTTGTCCGTCTTTTGATGCTGTTCGCCCTTGCCCCTCGAGCCAAGTTTAAACGCGTTCTTGCTCCCTGCGCAGCGCATCCGACGCCCCCCTTCGCTCTACGATGACATCAAGAAAGCGGTCTCTCCAGGAGGCTGAGAGCCCATCTGTCGAGGAAACAAAGTCACAATCCTTGATACACAAGCTGCGGAACTCATTCTACTTTGCCAACTTATACCAGTGGATATGCATCTTTGGCAAGGTGGTCAAGATTGATGATAATCTGGACATCGAGGTACGATCTCCAAGCAGATATATTATCGGCAGCAAGCATCGCGGCCCATACTGAACCCTCCTTGTACCACAGGAACTCGAGACAGAATGCCTCAAGCACGGCTCCATGAGGTTGCAGGACATCGGCCTGTCCTTGTTGAAGCATATTTCCTCACACCGCGGATTAACGTACGTTCCATCCACAGTCACCGTTTCGTACAGACCTCAAGACTTACTTCACCCAGACACGAGATTTTCGACGAATATACTCGAAGGCAATTCGATGCGAAGTTGCCGGGGAAGAAGAATCCCTTTGGGAAGGGCGAAGTCGTCACCAAGTTCAGCGATTTTGACCTCTTTAAGAAGGTGTGTTTGCCTTTGACCATCCCTTGCCGGGCCACCAGAGTCTAATTCCATCTCTTATAACACAGCTTCGAGTCTTGTGGCAGATGACGCAGATCGTCATGATGAAACCCGAACATATTCGGCCAAATATGGACGAGCAGAAGAATGAGGAACAGACTGCATGGGTTGGTCTTCACCCCTGATTCCCGCTCGAAAGTGCACCGACAGCTGACAAGACATCAGAGGATCGAACCGTATGGGTGGGATCGAAAAGACCGCGAATACTACGTGCTCGACGACAACCGTCTATACCGTCTCACGGCCGCACCTCCTCCCGCTGCCCCTCCAAAGAAAACCTCTCAAAAAGCAAAAGCTGCTGCAAGAGCTGCGAAGCGCAGACGTGTCGCCGCCGCCGCCGCGACCGTCGCCGCCGCGGACAGCACCAATGACGAGGCCGACAATACCAGTGCAGCAGAGGACAATGATGCAGGTGATGAACAGGTCGACCGGGAAGAAGATCCTTTGGATGGCGCGATTTGGGAATGCGTTGCCATCACCCTCGAAGAAGTTCGGAAGTTCATCGAGCCGCTGCAGAAATCCAAGGACCCGAATGAAAAGGTTCTTCGTGGCCAGATAGAAGAACACATGTTACCATTGCTTGAGAAGCAGGAGGAGTCCAGGAAGCGGAAGATGCTACAGAGGGAGAAGGAGCTTCTCAACCTGGCAAAGATGGCCCATGCCAAGAGATCAAGCCGGATTGCTGGCAAGGCCGAGCAGCAGAGACAGGAAGAGCTTGAACGCCAGGAGAGAGAGAAGAGACTCACTGAAGAGGCTGCCGCAAAGAAAGAGGAACAGAAGAGGCTAAAGATGGAGAAGGAGCGTGACAACCGGATGAAGTCCCGAGACCGACGTCTACAAGAGCGTGAAGCTCGGCGGCTTCAACATGAAGAAGAGCTCGCTCAATTGTCGGAAGGGAGCAAGAGCGCCGAAGCGGCACGACTATCAGAACGTCGCCTGAAGGCGGAGATCGAAAAGAACAAGCAAGCCCTTCGAGAACTGGAGGAGGAGGAGGAAGACTGGACATTTGACTGCGTCTGCGGGCTGTACGGACAAGTGGATGATGGCAAACACAGCGTGGCCTGTGAACGGTGCAATGTATGGCAACACAGCAAATGCCTTGGTGTTGCTGAGGAGGAGGCCGAGCGAGATGACTTCCATTTCATCTGCCAACACTGCAAAGAGGCTGAGCGCGCAAGGGAGGAGAAGAAGCAACAGAAAGCTGCCGCCAAGATCAAGATCAAGCTCAAGGAGCCTGGCTCTGCCTCTTCAACCCCGTCGAACAAGCCTGTCTCCACGACACCGATCCCTCTCCCTCAGATACCTGGGATGTCTCCGAAGAAGTCGGAGTCACACTCAAAGCCCCCACAACTCAACGGGCTGGGGCTGTCGCTGCCATCCACAAGCGCGTCGACTTCAGCCAAGCTACCCGAGCCTTCACCACAGAAGCACAGCTCGCCCCCTGTGGATGTCGGGCACAGTACGGCAGCTGCTCTGATCTCTGCCCCATCCTTGCCGCCTTTTCCACCGCGAAGGCCATCTCAGAATGGTCTGTCTCACAACCCCTTCGCATCACCGCACCCAAACTTGCTGCCGCCTGACCTGTCGCCGACCAAGTCCCGTGCGTATGGGAGCATCTACACTTCTTCCAGCCCCACGGCCCAGGAGGGCCCAGACATGATCAAGGGTTCAAGTGATCGGCCGCCTCTGTCACCGGCCACCGCCAACGCTACATTGGTTGGGCACGAGTCTCCCACGAAGGACTCTGCAACAAAGAATGAATCAGCAGCTGCAGTCTCCCCGCAGAAGCCAGCCAACACACCCATCAGCTCAACAAAGGTCCACGATCAGCCAAGAAGCTCGCCATCGTCCATGGCAACGCCAAGACTGAGTCCAACACACCCTGAGGATAACGATCCCCTTCCATCAGCACGAGGCGGTCTCTCCCCGACCAAAAACTCGCCCTCGTACCCACGCTCTAGCTCCTTCAGCTACAACGCAGCAGATGGTCAGAACGGCGTCCGCTCTAGTCCAACTCCTGCCATCATACCGCCTGTTGCGGCTCTCTCTCCAACCCCCCACAAGCCCGACCCGACACCACCTGTCAAGGTCGACGAGCCGCCACGACCGGTATCGCCACACAGCGCACAGCTTTTTTCGTCACCGTTGCAGTCAAGGCCTTGAGAGTCGCGACCTTTTTTTATGTGCCCAGCAACTTGGACACGGTCACAAATCGTTCCTTGAGGTGGAGGGTCGACATCATGATCTCACATTGGGTATTCCGAGATAAGACAAGAAGACGATGAGACTCCTCAGAGATGTTACAATTACATCAAGACCAGTGATTAGAATTATGTATAGTATACGAGAACCTAAACGACAGTGGCATCAGAAAAGAACGTATCTTCATACCGGTCCTGAAAAGCGAGAAGGTTTGGGCACGCATGCGGATTCCACTGCAAAAAGAGAGAGACAGGTTTATCGCTAAAGACAACGTGTACATACAGATCAGACGATAGTTGGACGGGCATCTATCAATTAGAGATGATTCAGAGAATACCAAAGCACATCCTAATCCAGGAGGACCCCTCATCTCCCAAGAGCTAAACATTAGCCTAACGTGGTCGCGTCGCCGAACTTATGTACCAGTGTCAACCCCGCCTGAAGCGGATTTCTTGCTAGCCCACGAACTTCATCGTCAGCCTTGTCTGCGCCAAGGGTCCCCCCCCCCCAAAATCAACAACCCAATCTGGACGGCATTTAGGGCTTACTGGAGAAGGGAGGGGGGGGGAGCCACAATTTCTCACTGACAGAGTTCTAGAAAGACTTCTAGAAGGAACTTTTGATGCACAGAACAGACTTCTGTGTGGCAAAGCAAAGAACAAGAACCCGGGCGAGAACGCTTAAAATAAAAACAAATTACTGCCCGCAGGGGTTGGTGGTGGTTGGCATCTTGACAAATCCACAGACGGGCTGCTTGACAAGGCAGGGGGGGGAGAGAGAGAGAGATGGATGACAGCTCGCTTCATATGGGGTCTGCAACTATGCATCAACTACTACTACTACTACTACTACTACTACTACTACTACTACTACTACTACTACTACGGTGTTTCGATTTACCTCCCTCCTGGCGCGCACGAATGGATCACTAAGCCGGCGCCAGAAAGGAAAAAAAAAAAAAAAAAAATAAAACCTGCAGGGCACAGGAGCGGCGCCGGCAGCAAAGGCCAGGGTGGCACAACGTAGCAAGGAAGAAGA
>JACWST010000014.1:224072-276758 GCA_014850475.1 Cryphonectria naterciae | reverse complement strand
ACTACTACTACTACTACTACTACTACTACTAGGGTGTTTAGATTTACCTCCCACCTGGCGCGAAAGAAGGGAAAAAAAAAAAGAAAAAAAAAAAAAAAAAAAAAAAAAAAAAAAAAGGCGCCAGCGCGGCGTTGAGGCTGTCTGTCCATCAAACCTCTTCTTGTTGTGACAGCGAGATGGTATGAGAAGCGCGGATCATGACAGGGCAGGAGGAGCACTACGGCCAGTCGGGCATGGAGCATGGGCATGGGCGCTGTCAGATCACTCATCAGATCTGATTTGTCAGGGTCAACAACCTGACGCGGGCTCACCGACCCTTTCTTTCTGTCTTGAGAAGGGGGGTGGAGGGGGCACGTGTCTAATCTCCCTGGACGAGACTCAGACGGTCTGGACAAAGGCACTCGCTGGTCAAGGCGTTAGTGAAAGGGGCAGGGAGGGTAAGGGGAGGTGAGTAGTGTCCCCTTGTTGATTCCTGAGGAGATGCTTGTGATGATGATGCTGCGTGGTCAAAGGCTTTGAGTGGACGTGAGGGGTTTTGCGGACTATTGTTGTCCTTCCATGGGCTTTCTCAGCTCGTGTACGTGATCCTCATTGTCTTCATAGCATGGCATGACACGTTTTACTGTTGCATGTGATGGGTGGCCATCACTCTGCGTGCTCATCCTCACGCGCAATGACGCGTTCTCGGCACCTCAACAACCGGAGGCTTTAGGCTCGGTTCCTCTGTAGGGTGATGGCAACACTATTTAATCTAGACCACACAAGGTCCGACCCGATCAACGTCTAATGCTCGCGATGATGATGATCAAGATTCTGGCCCCCCAAAAGACCCCCACACAGACAGAGCGAATCGGAACCCCCCAATAGCGACCTTTTACTAAAGGTTTCGAACCAGTTTCGTACCAGACCCCACGGAATCGTTTGGCTGATCAGAGGTCTACTCCTGAATTGAATCAACCCTCCCCCCCCCTCAAGCACAACTTCTCTGATGTTCTAAGACAGAACAGGGGGCAAAGCAGGGCAAAGTGGGCTGCCGGTGAACGCCTGGGGGAGAAACAGAAACAAGCGGCAGAGACAAGACACATGAACAAGCCCCCCGTCACAGATACCAGGCTGAAGAATAGAGAAGTTTGGGAAGAAGGGTGACAGTGCGCCACGCCAACTCAGATGAACCGCTAGTCTATCTGTTGGGCTGTGGTGGTGGGTGAGCCGGGGTGGGGGGGGGGACTAACTAAGAGCACCACGGATTAAGGCCTATGAGCTTGCGGGACTTTGTGTGACAAGGTATACGCATGTAATGTTGGTCATGTGCTGCAGGAGGTATGTGTGTGTGTGTGTGTGTGTGAAGGTTGGGCCTTGATCATAAATCACGTGTGTCGGTACCGTCGGCGGCGGGTACACCGACCAGGAGGAGGAGGAGGATGCGAAAGAGATCCAAGGGACCAGGAAAATGTACTCTCTTTCTTATTACTTCTCACGGGTATCACGCTGAAGCCTGCCTGATCCGTCACTCCTCACCTTTGACAGCAGGGGAATCATTTGTTCCCTTCTGCTCCTTTGAGGTAGGATCGAGAACAGCAAGATGAAGGGGAGGAGGGAAAACAAGGAGGGTCAAAGTGTTGATCTTGGTCGATTCTGCCTCCAGCGTTTGCATCACATCAAAGGCCAAAGGGCTCTTTGAGTCGAGGTGCTGAAAGCAAAAGATTGCAGCTATAAATCCACGCAAGCAATCCAGCGGGCAGGGTATCGGTCTGGCCCATCCGTAGTAGAGACGTAGCAATCGCAGCAGGCTCTCCAAGCACCAGGCAGAGCAGAAAGCAACACGACGGCACTCTGCACGGAAAAGAGGCAGACGGGAATGGGGGTACCTGCATACCGCCTGCAGGGTCCTGGATCTGTGTTCCCCCCCCCTCCTCCCGGCTGCACCGCAAGACACGCAACAGCCTGCTCTCCTCTCTACCCATCAGGTGAGTTCCTGCGCGGCCGTACCTGCTCGGTGTCCTCCAGGACACAGAATCTCCGTCGTCTCTCCGTCTTCCCAATCTCTCTTACCCAAACAGACCCCACTAAGGCGGGCCGCCTCTTGCTCTGGCAGTGGGTACTAATGCTGCCAGACTGCCAAGTGGCGTGCTCGAACAGACAGATAGCCGTACAACCGCTAATGCAGCTACCCGCCAAATACAGTCAGTGTACAGATCGATCGCCTCAACGATCGTCCCCCTAGTCCCAGCTTGAGGAGATGGTTCTTGAGCCGGCGAACTAGCGGTACGAACCAACTGCGCAGCTGTCAAGCACCAAAGTCAAGAACACCCACGACCACCGCAGACAGCGATAGCCGGTAGCCTTCGTACGCCGTAGTTGGCAGACGATAGTACCGCGTTTAGGAGGGCGGAATTAGGAGTCAAGAGCCAGGCACTGCCAGGAGATCTCTCAACGGAATTCATGCCGGGTTGTCTATGAGGGTTCCCCAAGACTAGACCACCGCCATCAGCACCTAAGCTTTCGCTAGCCCAAGTGTTGCTAGATTGGATCTCCTGACGTCAAAGGAATGCGGTATGGATACTTTTGCGCCGACCAATGAACAGCCGCGTACGTTTGCGGCAAGCCAACCACTTGGCCGCCTATGCTGCTCTCCACCCTTCTCTCTCTCTGTGTGTTGTGTGTGTGTGTCCTCTCTCGCTGGGCGAAAGTGGATGTCTCAGCTTACGGAACCACGGCCCAGGTCCGCGGGCTCAGCTGGTGAATACCAGCCGCGAGACATGTTGAGAAGATTGAGGAACCAGGGCTTGGGGTTGTTGCACTCGCTGCAACCCACAAATCAGTCCGGCTTTGCCTGGTGGTTTTGGTCGAGTCACCACCACCACCTCCTTCACCATACATTTTGGGGTTCCCGTCTATCTCGATAGCGGTCGAACCAACTCCAATACCCTTACCCTTTTGGAGTTTAAGCGGGCTGGTGCGTGAACCGGTGGAAGCGTGAGTTTGGCTGTCCCGTGCCCAACAGCTCCTGCGAGCTTGTGTGGTCAGGCATTGGATTGCTGCTGATGGCACGAGTGTGTGCGTCCCCCAATACAGCCTGAGCCAATGAGCCCAGGTGATAGCTTCCCTCTCTCTCGCCCCTCTCCTCGTCTGTCTGCCTAATGGACATGGCCAAGGGCGGCGAGACTTTTGCTGCTGGGTGTCAGGGATCAGGACACTTTCTGGGAGGCACAGTTTCCAAATACTTCGGCCATCGTGACATGCACCTTCTGGCGGTATACTCCCAAATAGTCCATCCACAATCCCAGAACCCCGGTGCCGGCCACAAGATACCAGGTATGCCACGGAGAGTTCCGAGGGCTTTTTGATAATAGTTCGTGACCTGAAGAGGAACCGTTAGCAGGATGCGTCCGCGGGCACTGGCCTGAAGGCCTGGCCGAATGCGGTAATCGGCATGGCCGCATGTAGCAGCACCTTTAGCCTCCACCCACGAGCTCTCCCCATACATTCATCCGCAGTCGTCCAGAAATTGGGCTGGATATACAAATACAGGGTCCTCCACTAGTCTCAATTCTTTTTTGCCCCGTCTGAAAGAAACACTGCGACAAAGCCTTGGCAACAAAGGACAACACCTCCAGGTGACGTTTTGCCCAAGCTTGCCCCTCCCCGGGTTTCGTACCCCTCCTCCATGGCCAGAAAGTACATACAGACAACCCGGACAAAGAAACAAAAATAACCCAGCTAGGCTTTGATGAGGACATATGAAAGCAATCTTCCAGGAACGAACCAAAGCGGGTGGATGAAGCCATCTCAGTGGTCAACACACAAGGCTAAGGCTGCTATTCCAGTACAGCGGTGTCACGCCTCCTCCTTGGGCAAGGAAGTGTACCCCTGCCACTTGGCCCCTCTGCAGTAGGCTCGTGCCAACCATTTGAAGCCGCATTCCTGCTGCATATCTTTGAGCTTTTTCTTTTCCTGCTGCCTCTATCCAACGACAGAGAGAGCGAGAGAGGCACACACAGACCGCCTTCTCAGCTCAGCCCCCCCCCCTCCTCCACCCGGCAACGCAGGGAGGAAGCCACTGGGATAGCACCAGCAGATACGCCCAGCTGCTGCAGCACATGCCACCAAACCAGGGGCCGGTCCAGCTAGTCAACAGAGAGCTCCCAGAAAAAGAAAAAAAAAAACCTGGCGTCTCGGACTGTTTAAGAATCCCATCCCCTGCTCTTTCAAGCCCTGCCCAACGACTGGGGTCTCAGCACCACCCAGAGCACGGCGGGTTCGGGACAGGCTCCTAACGACTTATCAAGCTGGTCCACCTCGTATTCACCCCTCTCGAACAAGTCTTGGGAGAAGGAGAGGGAGAGAAAGAGAGAGAGAGAGAGAGAAAGCGTGGCAAGCCGTCGTTGGCCTCCCTCATCATATACTGACCTCCGGCCACCTCTGGCTTGCAACGCCTGGCAGCTCTGGAACGACCAACATTCTTTCCTGAGCAACTGACTTTAGCAAGAGCCATGGCACAGGCCACCCATTTGTCTCCATCTGAGAAGTCATACGAGAAGATGGACCGTGCCGCAGGTCTGCCTCTCTCGCCAACAACATCATTAAATGACGGACAGCTTCCACAGGGCTTCGACGAGCTAGTGCACCACAACAACGACAACAACAACAACAACGCGACATCCTATCCTCGCGAGCACGCTGCAGTTGAATCAATCACTGCCTCAAGCACCCCTCAAGAAGACTCGAGAATGCCAACCCCTGCACCCCATGGTGCCGTGAACTCTCACAACCTGCAGTATGATCTCCCACCGCAACAGCAACAATCACAACAACCACAAGCGTATGGGGTGGAGTACACCTACCACAGTCAGCCCA
This sequence comes from Cryphonectria naterciae, assembly GCA_014850475.1. Taxonomy (NCBI): domain Eukaryota; kingdom Fungi; phylum Ascomycota; class Sordariomycetes; order Diaporthales; family Cryphonectriaceae; genus Cryphonectria; species Cryphonectria naterciae. The sequence continues at coordinate 271,901 of JACWST010000014.1, read as the reverse complement.
CGTATGACTCTCACGACGGTGTCTATCCATCACCGGACGAGGTAAATCCCTTTCTTCTTCTTTTTTTTTCTTCTTCTCTTTTTCCCTTCTTTTTATCCTGATGTTGAGCGGGGTGATTGCTTTGCTCACATACAATCGCGTAATCCAGCCACCGTACACCACGCCGGCGTCGTCTCCATCGCAACGGTCTGATATTCTCAGCCTGCGACATGGTAATATCCAGAGACCAGCGGCTATCCCGAGGCCGCTCGCAGCCAAGACTCGTGTCCAGAAGGCGAAGAGGAAGAAGGGCCGCGAGAGATCGGACAAGGACAAGGTCCATCTCGAGAAGCCCCTGAGCGAGATGGGGGAGGAGTGGAAGCAGTCCATGATGGAGATCGAGACATACATCAATCGATCAGCCGAGGCGCGCAGGCAGGAGATCGAGACGGACCGCAAACAACCTGGCAAGATCAAGCGTCCCATGAACTCTTTCATGCTGTACCGAAAGGCGTTCCAGAACCACACCAAGGCGTACTGCGAACACAACAACCACCAAGTTGTGTCCAAGGTATGCGGTGCCAGTTGGGATCAAGAGCCCGACCACATCAGGAAGCAGTTCGCCGACTGGGCAAAGCTGGAGCGCGCCAACCACCAGAAAGCCCACCCTGGGTACAAGTTCACACCCGCCAAGCCTAAGAATCAGAAGCGCAGGCGTGACTCAGACGATGAGGCTTCGGACCTCGAGATGTATGACTGGGAGGGTGGTCAGCGGGTGGTAAAAAGGGAACGCTCACAGACAGGAACGCCCATTCCGGAAACTGATCTGTATGCTCACCATCAACCGTACTACCAGCCAGGATCGCATTACCCCCAACCACCACAGCACCACCAGATGATGCACCCCCGCGCAGTGCTGTCGTCGTATGGATACAACAACCCAAACAAGCAGATGCCAGCGCCGTACGGCGCAATGGCCCTCAACCAGTCGGGTCAATACCTGTCGTCCAACTCCATGGCGAACTCGCACTACCACCAGCGTGGGTATGCAGTGGAGGATGTCTCGTACCACAAGACGCCGTCCCCGGGCACTACATACCATCAGCCAATGCAGCCAGACATGATGGGCCCGTATGCAACCTCTTCGCAGCATCATGCCTTGGAGCACCCGCCCCGGCCCGGGCACTTCCTACAGAACGATCATGTCGACACGGGAATGTATCCCTTGGGCGACAACTCGTTCGATCCAAGCAACCCGCTGCACCTCCCCGAGAACGCCATCGAGAACACAGATCTCGGCTTCAGCTTCAACGACTCCAGCCTGCAGCAGGCTGGAGGCCATGGACTGTCGAACGAGTTCGGTGACGAGAGCTTGCTGCAGGACCAGCAGGCACAGCAGTTGCTGAGAGGCAACGACGAATGCTGGGATATCCAGCCCCTCGACGAGAATCAGGCTGGTGACCAGTATGATGACTGGGGCGTGGACCCTTCGCTGTCTCAGCCTTACCCAGTGAATGATCCTCCTCTGTCGGAGACATATACTGCACACGACTGAAGGGGCAAAGCCCGATTTTTCTTTTGTCTTCTCTCCCTCAGGCAAACTAACCCCCCTCCCCCCCAACCTCACCCCCAAGAATCTTCCCCCAGCGGAACCTGTATGAGTACTGTATTACCAAGAGGATGTTTCACTGTTTAGGCGGCTTGGACATTATGGCCAGGAAGGCAAGGCACATGCGTCAGGATAGATAGTATGGCACTGATTCTAGCGTTAGCAACGCGGTCATCGGCCATGGATATGGATATCTAAGTAGCCTATTGCGTGTACGGATGATGCCACGGCTGGCCATGAACGGGAAGGGAATTTGTAGCTTACATTACTGTATGATAGATTTTTACATTTCATTCCTAGTCAAAGAAGTCCTCTGGCTGCTAGGTGCGAGACCCATCATCGTGTTAGTGACCATGGATTGACGTTAGGAGCCCCTTCGTGCTCTGTGCCAATTCGCATTACGGAGCCAGTGAAGCTGGGAGTAATGTGATTTACACTGGTGAATGCGAAAGTGAGGGATCGAGACTGAACAATGCCATTGTTTGGCTGTGTGATACGGTTGGACATGCCGCTCCGGACGAATGCGATGCTCAGAACAGGCGAAGAGCAGACGTCTAGTACAGGAGCAAGGTAAGATACATCGTGAAACGCATTCAGATTATCGAGAGGAGGGAGTCTTTGGTTTGAGGTAATTACTGCGTACCATGTACATGCAGATGAGGGGGGAAATGCCCGCAACGAAAACCGAGCCATGTCTCGACTGATGGAAGTCGGCCGTCTCCCCGGTAATTGCATATTCCTGGTGTGGGACGAGGTGGTCCGAGCTCTTCTCTAGCGGCGGCGGGAGCGACACAGCTTACTATGTACAGCTACCATACTATAGTACACCAAGATGCCAAATAACAAGTACAGCATATCCTGAACATTCGGTCAAGTTTGCCGTGTCCAAAGCCCAACATGACGTGGATTTCAAAGACAATAACGACATTAGGTCTCGTGTTCGTGGCACATGCGTACGTTTCATCATAGCTCCATGCAGAACGCTCTCCTCCTCCTCCTCCTCCTCCTCCTCCTCAAGCTAACCGAACCCCCCGAACAGCTGCTATTCTGCCCGAGAGCACTCAGCGCTTCAATCCCTTCGAGCCACCAGCTCAGGCCTCCACAACACACAGGCATCGACCTCGTTACCAGTCGACATTTCCATCGAGACAGTTGTCGGCCTCTTCATCACGGTGTTGGGCTTGGTGGCCGATGCGCCCAAGCTGCGGCCGGTCCAGTGGCGGGTGTGGGCGGGCAAGGTCGAGCGCGAGGGCGAGCAGGGCTTCCTCAAGAGCAATGGCGAAGTCGAGAAGGATTTCGTTGGCAACCCGTTCCGCGTCCTAGAGACAAGACCTGGCTTTGTGGATATCCGGTCCCAGAGGAAGGACTTTGCTGAGTGGGTGCGGGCTGGTGGGGAGGCCTGAGCCGAGCCGCAAGGAAACAGCTCTGAAAAAAGAAAGAAAAAAATATGCGAGAGGGGCATGAATAGCCAGAACACATCAATCAAGCCGCAAGCCGGGCCAGCTTTGGAAAGGTCATGTTGAGTCGGAGGCTGGTCAGGATCTCCGATCATCCATCTCATCACCCTTTGACACCTGCCTCGTACCTCACGCATGTTCAGCCCTACTTGTCCTCAGAGAACATCTCATAAATCAGGGACTTTGGGGCTTGGATATGATGTGCCGTGTGTGAATGGTTGATCAAGGTGCGTCAGTCGTTCACAAGTGGAATTGGCCGGTCTCCCGGGTGAGAAGGAACCACGTTCGTACCTGCCCTGCGGGACAAGCTCTTCCAGCTCTTGCTCACTCGGTGCCTATTTTAATCTCTTTCAACTCTGCAAGAGTCTCAATGTAACGTACTTATTCACCTTCAACGGCAGCCTTGACCTCAATCTTGATGGCCTAATGTCTTGTATCGTCTTTTTTTTCCGTGTCGACGTCCTTGCAAATCATGTCGTCTGAAAGGAGAAACAGGCAATCGGTGCCGGCAACGCGAACACCGTCTGTCGTGTCTTCCATGTTGGCGTCTTCGACAGCTCGAAGTGGTCGGGGACGTGGAAACACCAGGTCGATCAACGTGACCTGTGCTCCTGTGTATTCCTCGCTGTCAGTATTCTCCTCTGCGACGCCAACACCACATTCAAGACAAGAATTGGACAGGCGTCTTGGGCTGAAACTTCCACGAACGGCCCTCACCGCCTCGGTGCACTCCACACCACCGTTGCCTGCATACCCGCAGCTCAGGGCAGGGCGGTTATCAGTCCCACCGAGGTCTTCAACAACATCATCAACCCAGAGGACAAACCACCATGGACACAGCCAAGCAGGTACCGGTCCGAGCGACGACGGTCCGGATGAAGACGAGCCCGAGGGGCTGGACGAGGTCATCATGGCCATCGACATGAAAAACAACGGAACCGTTGGTTGCGCCTACTATGTCGCTGTCGACGAGGCACTGTTCCTGCAGGAGGATATACCAATGGCCGGCATGGAATTCGTGGAAACCCTTTTGCTGCGGGTAGAGCCGACTACCGTTCTTATCCCCCTCCGCAGCCCTGGAAGGCTGGTCGAGTTCCTCGAAGCTGGAGCTCAGGACTGGGAGGGGCATCGAGGCAGTCATCACGAAGGTACGAGGCATGGCCATGGTCATGAGACATACGTTGACGTGCTTTGTAGGAAATTTTCGCGGTGCCTATATACTTCGCACGTTGGGCTCTTCGAAGTTCAACTACGAGAGCGCCAAGGGCCACCTTATGAAGCTCAACCTCGATGCTTTGGGCTCGAGGACCATGCATTTCAATACAGTAGCTGAACAGGAAGCAGGCGGTGCACTGGGCTCACAGCCCGGCAGTCATGGGCATGCAAGGCTCCTCCGGCTTGCTACCTTCATCAATCTGGATAGTCGCTTCTCTGTAAGTTTCGGTCATCCTGCAGTCTTGGTGGTCTCTGACGGTGGCCATAGGTGGGTTGCGCTGGGGCAGTCCTCAGCGACGTCGAGCGCAGACGAGCTGCAGAATACCTGCCAAATGACCCAGATTCGGGACTCGCCTTCCGTGTACGCTCGTTCGAGATGTTTACGCTGTCCAACGCAATGTTTGTCAATGCCGACGCTTTGGCGTCTCTGCAGATCCTCGGATCCGAGAATCACCCAAACCATATTAATCAGGGGCCTGGCAGGTCTACGTCGGGGGTCAAGGAGAGCCTCTCCGTATATGGCCTCTTCCACGTCTTCACTCATACTGCGCAAGGGAAGTTGAAACTTCGGCAGATGTTTCTGCGCCCAAGTATCGACTTGGAACTAATTCACGAGCGGCAACGCACGATTTCCGTCTTTCGGCGAGCAGTGAACAATGCTGACGTTAGCCACATTTGCAAACTTTTGAGAAGAATCAAAAACATGAAGACATATCTCATGCAGTTAAAGAAAGGAGCCAACCTGGCAGGAGGGCAGAGCCCAGTGGCGCGGCGCACCTGGGCAACATTGCAAGCATTTTCAGCTTACACAATCGAGCTGCGCGAAGCAGTAAGCAGGCTCCATGGGGCAGATTCCCTTGCCATCACTTCAATGGTAGGCTCGGAAGTGTGCCCTTGCCATCGCTCGTTACTGATGCACGAACACAGGTGGCTGATGGCATCTCATCGAAAGAGCTCAGACAAATCGGCGAGCTCATCGCCACCACCATCGACTTTGAGCAATCCAAGGAAAGTTGCAGGCCTTGCGTATTGCCCAACATTGACCCGAGACTAGACGAGTTGAAGCGCACATACGATGGTCTCGAACCGTTTTTGGATAAGGCTGCAGCCAATCTCATCACAAAGATTCCGGACTGGGGCCAACCTCATGTGAAGCAATGCACATTCTATCCTCAACTTGGGTTTCTTACTGTTGTGGAACTTGATACTGAGACAGGACGTGGCAAATACGACGGTGAAGGAGATGATGAGGATGTCTGGGAAGCCAAATTCGTGGCGAATGGGGTTGTCTACTACAAGAATCAGCTCATGCGAGCGCTAGATGTACAGTGTGGAGATCTGTACGGCCTGATAATAGGCGAGTTTCCCCTGCCTTAGAGATTGGACCACCATAGCTGACCATGTGCCACAGACAAAGAAATCGAGATTGTCTACGATCTGGGCGTCAAGATTTTGCATCACGAGCAGGCTTTACTCACTGCGTCTGATGTCTGCGGCGAGCTCGACAGCCTCCTTGCACTTGCTCTCGGGGCAGACAAATACAAGTTGACAGAACCACAGATGACTACCGCGAATGTCATACAGATAAAAGATGGCCGCCACCCTCTACAGGAGCTTGTTGTACCCTCATTCATCGCCAATGACACACTCCTTGCTGGTGGTAACGGTGGCAGTGATGAGGACGATAGTGTCGTTGCAGAGGACGTGGAAGAACTCCCAAACGTCCTGGTCATGACAGGGCCCAATCATTCGGGCAAGAGTGTTTACTTGAAGCAAGTCGCGCTCATAGTGTTTCTTGCCCATATCGGAAGCTTCGTGCCCGCCGCTCGTGCCTGCATTGGGTTGACTGATCGCCTCCTCACTCGAATCGCTACAAGGGAGAGCGTCTCGCGCAACGAGAGTGCTTTCGCAATCGACTTGAAGCAAGCTGCCTTCTCCATCAACTTTGCCACCCGCCGAAGTCTCATCCTCATTGACGAGTTTGGGAAGGGCACCAATTCTGTGGATGGCGCCGGTCTGGTGACAGCCCTGCTCCATCATTTCCTAGGACTTGGTGATGAGGCGCCTAAGGTCTTAGCGGCTACTCACTTCCACGAGATATTCGAGCACAACCTTCTCAGTGACAACCCGAGACTTTCATTAGCTCACATGGACGTCCGGATCGATCTTGAAAACCAAAACAAGGAGGACCAGGTCACGTACCTCTTCCGTTTGACACCCGGCCGGTGCGCATCCAGCTTCGGGAGTCGATGTGCGGCGATGAACGGCGTCGATGAGGCCGTTGTGCAGAGATCGGATGCAATTGCTCTCCTTCTAGCTCGGGGTGAAGATCTGCGAGCTGCTTGTGCTCGGCTGTCGGAGCAGGAGACGGAGAAGCTCGAGGAGGCGGAACTTGTCGCCCGTGACTTTCTTGAGATGAATTTCTCGGGTTCGTCTCCAGAACAAAAAGGCAAGGCGCGGGACAGCTCCAAGTCGATCAGAGCACAGTTACGAGAAGTACTGCGCGGTTCGAGCTCTGTGGACGAGCCAACTCGTTGATGGCACATACTTTGCTTGATCTAATATAGATTATCGGGCGCCCATTTGATGAGCTAGTCATGATCTCACTTGTGCAAGCTTGAATTCGTCCCCAGTGGAACTTTGTGGTACACCACTATGATACTTCCAGCACTCTGCTTGGGAGGAGTAACGGAGGCCTGATTTAATGTCACGTCTGGTATTTCGTGAAGACCGCACATCGACGCCTACTCCTGTGCACAAACCGTTCTATGTAACGTTACCGGTGCCCCCGGATTTATGTCGTTCTATTCAGGAATTACTTTTTTCGACTTAGAGGTTATGCTCTGCGCTTTATCTGAGCGCATTACTTGTCTCATATGTGAGCTATTTCACGAGACGCTAGACGCAACAGTAGACTCATAATCTGGACCGACAAACCAGCCCATGTGGCAACGGCATGGTTGCGGTCAGTCATTCGATAAGTTGACTGAAGCTTATTTTTATCCTTCATGGGATGGATGGGACGACCCGAGCACCCTACACTACCTGATTCTCGAGCCCTTGGCAGGGCTGAGTGAGTGTGAGGACTCCGGGGGATATGCCGGCTGTCAATGTCTCCGTCTCAGGTATCTAGTCGTCTGAGCCTTGTCTGGGCCTTGACCGATACAACTGCGAGACTTAGTCCTGGCCCACAACGTCTACTAAATGACCACATCATTGACCAAAGATGGTTTTATATTCACCCTTGCCCCGATTAATCCACATCAGTGTCTCCTTTGCCTGTGATGGCATGATCATAGTCTTGCTGGAGAGGTTTTCATTACGGCTTTGCTTGCGGCCACAATCGTCACCAGCACTTGCATGTTGCAGCTTTGTTCAGTTTCGTCTGATGATTCTCTCGTCCCATCAGAGCGCATTGCCAAGCCCAGCTCAAGCCATTGACGGTGACTATAAATAATCGTCTAAGGCATGGATGTGATGATACGTACACTTACTTACGCAAACCCTTAACAAATTCGCTGAGCAAGGCATGGTCCGACTCTGCTGAGGAGGGCATGATAGCATTGAGTCCTATCAAGAAGAGTCGAGTCGGTCGGGTCTGCCAGGATAGAGTATAAAGGTCGAGTGCAGTCCAGCCTCTAGCCTCTGGAGTGCCAGGTCGGCAGCAGTCAATATACAGCAACACTTCTCCTCCTCGTTATATCACAAGCCCTTGTTCTCATTCTCAGTCCTTGGTGACCTCGGCACAGGCTACCCATCCGCTTAGAGCATATAATCCGAGTAACGCATCATAATGAAGCTCTCGACCTTCGCCATCCTTCCTCTGGCAGCGCTCGCGTCTGCACAAGTGAGCTGATCCCTTTCCTACCTACCCACCCAGCTTCAACAGGCGCACAGAGCTTACCACCACTCGCCCCTCAAATAGTTCCACAATCCCGCAGCCGGCCACGGGCAGCGCGCCGTCGGAGCCCACCACGGCCAAAGGCAAGCCCAGGACTTGGCCCTCCTCCCACGTAAGGCCACGAAGACTGCCGGGGCCGGGACGGCCAAGGCGACAAAGACGAAGGGTGCCGGTGCCGGGGCTAAGGCCACGGGGTCCTCAGCTGCGACGGGTTCCTCGGCGGGTTCTGCAGCTGCAAAGACGACCGGGTCTGGTAGCAGTGTTACTGGCGGGGCGGTGACGACGAGCGGGGCTGGTGGTGGTCGTGGTCACGGGGTCACGGTGGGAAGTGGACTTGTTCTTGCTGCGGGTGCAGCGGTGGGCTTTGCGATGTACATGTGAGACAAGCAGCAGAGAGGGGAGGGGGGGAGAGAGAGAGAGAGAGAGAGAGAGAGAGAGAGAGAGAGAGAGAGAGAGAGAGAGGAAGGGTTGATAAAAGGAGGAGGAAGCTGTGGCTTCGATACTGTCTGTATTCGATATGACCAAGGAACACGACATGTCCAGTTTCGAGCCAAGAGCCGGCCCAACATACACTTGTTTTCTTTGTCCAATCCGGACTTGATATGATTATCATGTTTCCGAGCACCTTACTTGCTACGTCTGGTGGGTGAAGCGAGGCGTAAAATATGTACGGGTGGGGCTGATGTCCTCGATGTGGAAAGGAAGTCCGTTTCACGATCCGAGTCCGACAGGAGAAAAAAAGGACACTCAAGCAGATGATGCTGTGGTTCAGAACAAATATAGCACAAGCGGCTCGCCGAAGAGCCTTCCTTGGTGATCCAAGTATCTTTACTTGGGGGGGGGGGGGATATTGAGAGAAAAGGGAGGAAAAAATGATACGCGCCGTCGACGATGCGGCTTGACAAAAGCAGTGACGACCCTCACAGCCCCCCCGCTTTTCGGGTTAGCGGGGGAGTTTGGCGGTGATCCATCCTAGCCCCTGAATTACTTGGTATATGCAAGTCTGACAGCCACTGCACTGTTGACTTTGTACCTGACGTAGTATTGCACCTCCAGTTTTCCTCCCAACATACACAAACAAGAATCCCACGCGACACAACCCCAGTCCGTTTCGTTTCAAACGCCAATACACCTGCATCCCAATGTTCCCATCATCGGCCGCTTTGGGAAATGCGTGATTCCACTGTCGCCGCCGGATACGACCCATAGCCCGTCATTTCACGAGACCGCCGAGTATCGAGGAGTCCTCGAAAGAGGTAAGTCGGTCCGGCGTGCAGACAAACAACCCCGGGACAAGCCTCCCTTCTCGGACAGAATCTTATTTCCCAGCGAGGATGGGAAGAGGAGCAAGGCTGCACGTGGGATACGAGGGGGAGGCCGGAATGGAGCGAGCGGTGGACCAGGTGTAGAGAGAGGATGGGTGGTTGGGCAAGGGGCGACTTCTAGACGAGCAGAGACCTTCTTCTCTCTTGTTGTCCCCAGAAAGGCGTGGATTGGAACTTCTCTCTTTTACCTGTTACTTCTCAAGCGAGTTGTGATCGCCCACGACGATCCCTTCAAGTTCTCTTTTTTTGTGCCTGTTGACCGCAGTGCCTCAGCAGTGCTTCTCTACGGCTGCTGGCCAGCATATTCTCTCTTCTTTTTTTGTCTCTCCCTTCTTCGCTCTGACGCTTCACCTGTCACTCTTTTGTCCCCCAAGAATCTCCTTATTTTCACACTCATACTCGTGTGGAACGAGTAAAAAAAGGTCGAGCAAAAATGCTCCCTACCACCACCCTCCGAAGCAAGCTGCTTCTCGCCAACACCCTCCTCCTCCTCCTCCCTCGCCACGTGCTCGCAGACGGCGCCGTCACCTTCACCTTCGCAGACTGCGCCTACGCGTGCATCCAGTCGGCTGGGTACAGCACAGACTCCGAGGACAGCCAAAAAGACATGTGCGTGGCCTCGCGGGATGGCCTGCTCGAGATCGCCGAGGCCTGCATGCTATCGTCGTGCGTGGATGGACTGGATGGCGTGGATGCAGACCTGCTGGAGCCGATGCAGATTGGGTGCAAGGAGCTCGAGAAGCCTGTGTCGGACGAGGACATTGACGAGGCTGCGGTGACGGCCTCGGATCTGCTGCTGGGGGCAGCGGCGGCGGCTGCGGCCACTTCGTATTCGTCTACGGTCGCGTTCCTTTCTACGTCGATTTATACGTCTACGCAGGCGCCCCCAACTCCACCTGTTGTGCTGACGCCGACTTCGACGGCTGAGGTGCTGAGCCAGACATCTTCTGATGTTCTAGCGAGCACCGTAGAGGCGACGACGGCGGTGCCGCAGGCTGCGACCACCTCGACACAGCAGGCAGTTGAGCCCGAGACGACCATACAGGCAGCTGTGTCGTCGGCCGAGGCCGAACCCACGACATCATCTGTACTGTCGACGTCAGAAGCGGCACCTGCCGTAGTGGCGTCGACACCAGTCACGACGACGACGTCGTCCTCGACAATCGTGCAGCCGACATCCTCGTCACCGTCGACCTCCAGCCAGGACATCACGGCCGCCTCCCCATCAACCACAACACAGAACACCCAACCCAGCACTTCGTCTGTCAAGGCCACCACCACCACGACCTCCTCCAAGACCACCTCCAAGACAAAATCGGCCGCCGCCACCACCCTCCACACGGCGGCCACCTCGACCGCCGAGGCCGAGAACTCCTCATCAACGGTCACAGTCTCCACCTCCGACGACAGCGACGACAGCCTCGTCATGGCGACCGGCACGCCCTCGGCGTACAGCGGGACCCTATTCACCTTTGTGACATCGACCACAGCGGGCGCGTCTTCCTCGAGCTCCACCAAACACAGCAGCTCCGCCGAGTCCACGAGCGGCATCGGCGGCGGCAGTCCGTTCTCGACGTCTGGTGCTGCTGCTGCCGCTGCTGTGGGTGGGGGCTTGCCGATGCGTGGCCTGGCCTGTCTGTCTGTTGTTGTGGCTGTTGCCAGCTCGCTGCTGGTGCTGTGATGAAACTGCCATCTAAATGTGAATGTCTACGAGGTTAATGATTCAGGTCGTTATTGTTGTTGCTGTTCTCGGTGGTGGCCTTTGGTGTCTGGCCCCTCCGCCCGGCTGATTGATTTGTTAGATCATGTGTGTATAGAGAAAAAAAGCGTGCCGATTTGTATGTATATTGTATATTGGTGGCAGATGCATTGAGATTTTCTGTTAAGATTCTCAGGAGATAGTTACTTTTTACACTCAACTATTATAATATATTGAAGAACTTCCACACACGCACCTCTTGTCCCACTGCATCTGAAAAATCCCCTAGTTTGCACCAACACAGCCTTCTTCTACTTCATCTCACAAGACCACGAGTCACCGTCTCGGTCAGTGGTGTCTGTAAGTCGTAAAGATTCTACAAAATCCACAAACGATACTTCTTGGTTTGGGTGAGCGGGGCAGTCAGCTTAGAGGCGTGATTCATGTGCTGGCAGCGGCTTCAGGAAGGATCAACTACAAACAGGTGGATCGCGTTTCAGCACATGCAGAATCAGCTGAGGGATAGGTGGGAAACAATCACCTCACCCTCTTCAACCTTTTCCGACAGGTTCTTCTTTCTCCTCTTTTGAAGAGGAGAGAAAAGAAAAAAAAAAGAATCTCGATGATGAACACGAATACGGGAATGCGGCTGCTGATTACAAAAGACAAAAAGACCATTCTGTTCATAGATTCGCCGTGCAAGTACTTAAAAAGCAGAGACTTGCAAGCCCGCCACAATAGGCAACCAATCGCAGCGCAAGGCCTAAAGACAGGGATTCCGAATCGGGAAGGTTTTGGTTTTGTTTTTTTTGTCCTATCCCAAACCCCTCCATCCAAGACTACTTACATACAGCACGGCTGCTGTTCGGCATTTACGGTACTCACACAGATCCTCTATCGAGATGGAAGGGTTGTGTGGGATTCTAGAAGAGGACGGGGAAAAACGGCGATGTGGGTTATGGTGAGTGGAAAGTGAGATAGATGATTGGTCGAGCAAGTGAACTTCATCGATGTCAAAATCTTGATGCGAATTACAAAACTGCTCATGAATATCTGTTGAGAAACGTTGTCGGCAAATCTTTGATTTTCAGATGAATATGATATGTATATATGGGAAAAAATTTGAAGGTAGGCAAGATAGACCAGAAAGTCGAGGGGAAAGAAACATATACAGATGTTTGGCTTCATAACCAATCCAACAAGAAGAAAATAGACGCCTTTTTGACTCCCTCTCTCTACCAACATTCTCTGGGAATATCACCTCACCAGGCTCTTGCTCTAAAATACACAAACACACAGATTTCCTCCTAGTTAGACATCCTACGACGAGGTATCCTTGGCAGCCCAGCCCAGCCGGCTGTTTCCAGAGTCAAAGACCACCAGCGCCGCCTTGAGAGCGATATCACCAAAGATAGCCATGCCAATGCCGCTGTCGCTCTGGATGCCGCCGTAGCACTGCGACGAGCCTGTGGTGATGGGCTCGAAGTTGATGTAGCTGCCTGGCACGGTGATCTCGCCGTCGCCGACGCCAAAGGTGAAGTCGGGCAGGTCGGCGGTGCACGAGAAGACGTAGCCACCCTCCTCCTCGCTGTCGGTCGCGCCGCTCACCTGGGCGTAGTAGGCAGAGACCACGTCGTCGGGGAGCATGAGCAGCGTCGTGCCCGTGTCCGCGATACCGGTGATGGCGGTGTCGGCGCGCGTGACGGTGAGGCCTGCCGGGGTGGTCTTGGTCGCCCGCCTGGACTTCTTGAACCAGGAGGAAACATCGGTGGAAGTGTCGTCGTCTGCGCCGGTGAGCTCGTCAAAGATTCCCTCGAAGCCGGACGAGTCGTAACTGTCTCCACCGCCGTAGCCTCCCTCGTCATCGCCGCCGCCGAAGCCTCCACTGCCGAAGCCTCCACCAGTAGAGCTTCCGCCACCGTAGGGGCTGGTGCTTCCCGAGGATCCCGTGGGAGAGGACCCAGACGAGGAGGTGATGGTGTTGGCGGCAGCGGCGGCGGTAGTGGTGGAGGCGGCAGCAGAGCTGCTGCCCGAGCTGGAGCTCGAGGACGTGCTCGTGCCGACGGTGTAGCCGTTGGCGGCGAAGGTCCAGAAGCCACCGTACTCGCCGCTGGTAATCAGGTCGGCGTAGTAGATGGTGCCGGTGTAGGCCGAGGCGTCGATGTAGCCGAAGTTGTAGGAGCCCGTGGTCTCGTGCTTCAGGTCGGCGGTGAAGAGCGGGGACTCGAGGTCAGACTTGATGTTGTCGAACCACGTCTGCTGGGGCGTGGGCTCGACGGTGTTGAGGGAGCTCATGGCGAGGCCGACGAGGCCGCTGATGGCCGTGTCCTCGGTGAACTCGGAGCTCACCGTCGTGGCCACCTCGACGGCCTGGCTGCTCACCGTCAGGTTGCCGATGGTGACGGTGTCCTTGTAGACAGACCCGCTGGAAGAGCTGCCGTCTCCGTAGCTGATGGACCAGGTGGCGCCGTCCATCTTGGTGGCAGACGTACTGCTGCTCGCGTCGTACGTCTTGTGGCCCGAGGTCCCTGAGCTCGACGAGCTCATGACCCACAGGTCCGAGGACCCCGTGTCAAAGTCCATCGGGAGGGTCTGCGCCGGCGTGCCGACCGAGATGGTGGCCACCCACTCGGTGTCATCATCCGAGGATGTGGCCGCCACGGTTCCCTCCTCCGTCCCACGCTTCTTCGCCGCCGAGGCCGCCAGCGTAATCCTGTCCACGACGCTCTGGACGCTGGTGGGGAGTGTGCCTCCATACTTGCGCAGTGCCTTGGCGCGAGCCAGCGCCGGGTGCGCTAGGTTGCTGCGCCGCTTGGGGTTGTGGGCGACGGGGACAGTGAGCCTGTGTCCTGGTGCCCGTGCCTGTGCGTGTTGTTGTGGCTGAACCAGATCCATCCTCTGGGGGAGGGCAGAGGCGAGCTCGGCACTGGCGGCCAGGAGCGTCACCAGCCAAGAACCAAAGGTCTGCATCTTGGAGAGACGGTAATGTGTATGTGTATGTTCAGACGAGGAGGTGATATGAGAGAGAGAGATGTGAAAGAAGGTAAAGTGGTGAGTGGGATAGAAACGAAAGAATGAGAAACTACCACCGGGGCAAGATAGATACTTGAAGAAGAAGGAAAAGAAGAAGAAGCAAGGCGACGAGAAAGCAGCCTGATGGTCCAGAGGGACAATGGAGATCTGCACAGGGAGGGAGAGAGGGAAGAAGTAGAGGAAAAAGAGGGCCTGAGTGAAGTGTTATAACTGAGATTGGATCATTGAATTAGCCCTCAAGATCTGTTTGTATGGGCCTGTCCACGTCCACAGCCATGGTTGGTCCGAATATCCGTCCGTGTAAATGAGTACCGGGGTTTTGAACATCGAAACACCCTGGGATGAGGTCACCAGGACATGGACGATCCCAGACTTCACCGTCAGTACTGGTCAACATATCAAGTGGGACCGCTTCCAGGTGGTGGAGGCTGGGACAGGTAGACTCCTCCTCCTTCTCCTCCTCCTCCTCCTGAGCCAGCGAAGCAGACAAGGGCTCCCTTCTCTCTCTCCCCCACCTTGCATCCTACCAAGCGGCAGTTGTCACTCCTGCAAGAGGCAAGGGGACAAAAAAGCGTAAAAGCGTCCCAGCGTCCCAGCGTCAATGCAAACAGGCTCCTGGCCTATGGATTGGTGGGACTGATGGGGGTGTGGTGACAGTCTGTTCAGGCCGCAGCGCCACCACCACCAGTCCACCACTGTTTTTGTGTGGTTTGTCGACCACTGCTCGATCCGAACGGTTGGTGGTCCTGCCTCATCTCCGGGTCGCAGGATGTAGCCAACGAGAATCGATTGGCCAGCACGGCTAGATCGGACGAGGGTCAATTCATGCGGCTCCCTCTCAGCGCCCCCTCGGACACGCCCACGCCACTGAAGCCCCTGCAGATCCTGAAGCGATCGGCAGCTGTGTGCCGCGCTGCAGGGGGCCCATGGAGGAGGGCAGGGGGGGAGAAGGGGGGCGCATAGCAGGGAAACAAGCTTATACACCCTTGTATCTTGGCGGCTAGGCGTTTTGTTTGATATTGGCAGGATGAACCAGAAAAACAAAACCAAAAAGGGGGGCGGCCATAATGAGAGTCGTCGAGTGCTCGATAGGCTGTGTCAAGGTGGTTCTTGCCTCATCCGAACAATCATGCCGAAACGAATCATGCTGGCAGGCTGGGAAGGCAAGATCGGTCCCAATTTGGCTTTCCTGGTTAACTTTTTCAATATATCTGCGACATCCTCCCTTGGTCTCCTCTTGTGGCGGAGCTTTATAGGCAGTCGCGTCCTGCTGTAGGCATCATCGCACAACCCAGAGACGTCTCTTTTTACATTGTAGAACCATGGTTACGGGTCAATTTCAGACTCGGCTGCCTCTCCAGACCTGTCGTGCCACACAAAAATCTCCGAGGATTTGCCAAGTCTCCTTTTTTTCCCTTCCCTTTCTCACCGAGGTCTTTTGGGCACATGCAATACCTGCACAAGTTCGATGGTGGGCCGGCCCTGATCCTCCTTGCCTTGTTTGTACAGGTTGAAGCCCATCTTTTCATACCAAGATCTGGCACTGCTGTTCTCGGTGTAGACAACCACAGTAAGGACAACAAGACAGTCACTGTCCTGTGATGCAGCCTCCGCCAGCACATGCTGC
This sequence comes from Cryphonectria naterciae, assembly GCA_014850475.1. Classification (NCBI taxonomy): domain Eukaryota; kingdom Fungi; phylum Ascomycota; class Sordariomycetes; order Diaporthales; family Cryphonectriaceae; genus Cryphonectria; species Cryphonectria naterciae. The sequence continues at coordinate 256,056 of JACWST010000014.1, read as the reverse complement.
CTCGCCATGTTCATCACTGCGGCTGCGATGCCGCAACGGCGGGCCTGAGGCAGGGTGAAGACGCCATTGAGCTCCCAGTGCAGCAGCTGCTGAGGCATGGTCGAGCCGGTGAGGCTCAGCGTCAACCTCAACTCTTCGGAGGCGGGGTCTGGCCCGACCAGAGTGATGGAAGAGAGAATGCTTCGGGTCGCGTCCTCGTCGCGCGCCACGAAGGTGCTGGCCTGAGGGTTGAGCAGCCGGTCTCGCCACCGTCCCTCGTCAAAGGCTTGTTCACGGCTCAGCGTCGAGCCGAAGGCTGCAGAAAGAAACGTGAGCCGGCATTCACACAAAGCTTGTTTGCTTACTACCTATGATCGTCCGTCCCATGTGCAGATGCACATATGTTTTGTTTGGTTTATGCTTGGCAGCAGTGAAGGGACAGTGGAGGTGGTGGTGGTGGTGGATACTACCAAAGCAGTCGGCCCGTGGGCACGAGTCATCTTGCCGCTGTAGTGGGGCCTTACTTGCTTGATGGTGATGATGATGATGATGATGAGATCAGAGAAGAACATTGGACGGAACTGACTCACCCGAGGGGTCGCATTCAAGTGACAACAGCCTAAATGGTCTGTATTGTTGCAGGTAGAAGCCAATCCCAACCTCGTCCTTTGCAATGCGTTCAACGGTCCAACCCATCGTCAGCAAAAACAGTGTTTTATTTGCTTCTGGTACTCGCTCTTTCAGGGTTATTGCGGGCAGGCGGGTCCGCTGTAGTGGTACTACAGTAGCTTCAATCCACAGTGGATGTGGTATCTCGTTTAAACATAAGAGTGGCAGCTGTCATGAGGGGAGATTCTCATCAGTGCTCAAAAGATGCAATTTGAGAAGGTGGGAAATACAAGTCATAGTATGTTCGACATATTTCATCCTCAGAGGTCTTTATTATTGTACTATGTATATGACCTTTGGAGCAACTGGGCACTGTTGTGACTCTTCAGAGTGGGGACCAGCAACAGTCATAGTTGGCTACTCCAAGGGTTTCTTGGAGGATCAATTCCACAACCCCCCTGCCTCCTCCCTCTTAGTGTCCTCAGTGATTATGTCATTGGCTTCGCAAACTTTGGGGATGCTATACTGGCCCGTAGTATTGTTTCATTCTTTTCTCTATCCTTTATTCTTCGCTCATCTAGTCCTGGTCATGCTACAAGGACCAAATTGCGCTCTGGTATAATATGGAAGCAGTCATGTAAATCTTTTGCTTTTTCTTGATAGTTGAAAATCTTTATGAACAGATGGTCTCGGATCTGACTTTGTTCAAAGTAGATCTGAACTTCATAATAGCCTTCAGCTTTTCTGAATGGTCTGCCAACCATGGCAGCCCTTGAATGCTAAAACGATCTTTTGATGCTGAAACAAGCCTTCAAATAATGTAGTTGCCCAAATAAGTACTTAAGTACTTATACTCAAGTAGGTATGCACCTGCCTGGTTATGCACTTGCCTGAATATTTATGGACATGCCTATGTACTCAATGTTCTTGCTTATTTTCTGTTCAGAAACTTTCAAGGTGAACACTCTTGAGATGAAAGTAGTTTGATGTTGGATTAAAAAACTGCAATGCAAAATATTTTGCTAGAAAATCGTTGGCACTGGTACTGGTGCTGCGGCAAACTATTGCTCTTACCAAGAGTTCGATGGTTCCAATAAAGTTCAGTGCTATTAGAAGTGCACTGGTGCTTATCGTTCAGACTTCTTTTCCTTCGAGACCCAGGCTCTGGAGAGACGGACATTGTTCTCAGTGTTCAAGACCTTGACAAATATGCGGAAAAGGCATGGAGGCAAGTCTCAAATCCGGCCAGAATCCGGCCAGAAATCCAATCAGAAATCCAGGGGGACCAAAGGGCGATGCCGCAGAGATCCATGGATATTGGAAAGTTTTGGTAGTCAAGCTCGCTTGGGACTGATCTCGCCTTCCCCCAGCATAATCTATTTGATCGACTTATGACATTGCGAAATGCACAGGGAGGCCTCAGACATGGATACCAAATGAAATGTGAGAAACTGATTGAGGTGTGTGTGTTGGCCCCATGGCGATAAAGGCCTTGATAATGCAATGTTATTTCTTTGACGCGCAGGTGGATCCAAGCTGATGATCGCCCACACATCAACGCCAGGCGCCAACTTCTTTGTAAGGAGAATTACAGACGGAGAAAGGCTGTGTGGGCAGTGATTATTATTTTTTGTATTTTTCTTCACTTTTCTCTTCTGAGCTGACGTCCGAAATGATATCTGCATGTTGGTGCCGGGGTATGTGGTTGAGATGTTCCAGCTAACAGTTGATGGTTGCATTGGTAGCTGCTCTGGTGACAAGGGAGAGGAGATGCTTCCTCCACTATACTTACTGCCATGTCACAGGGCGTCATCCCCTGTGGTCACCACTACTACTTGCGCAGTATGACAAGATGTACTGGACTCACATACTTACTTGGGTAGGGTGCCTTTTGTTATTATCATCCACCAGCATCATCATCATTATTACCTTTCAGTACAGTATGATATATATCTCCACCATTTTTATATTCAGGATAACTGCTGCTGTGCCGCACAGCATCTTGATCATGGGTTAGTGAGGGTCCCGGGCCCGCCCGTCCCACAATAGAGCCCATCGAACCGCTGTGATGCAGCGCTACTTTAGTGCTTGCATATCCTGGCGGTGAACCAACAATAGTGAGTACATAGTCAGTAGCTATAGGCATATGATACATACACTATACATACTGTAGATAGTATATACAACATAACATGTCCCTATGTGTTGTGTTGTGGCTGGCACAGTCCAGCTGATGCTGAATTTTCTCACCCGCCCATGTGCAGGTGGTCGGCCCTTGTGGCATGCTACCCGCGCTGCAGCTCGCCCCTGCCCTCAGCTGCGCCTGCCTCTTGTTTTTTGTGTCCCCTCCCCCCCCTCTTGTATTGAGATAGTCTAGGCAGGGTCACAATGGATTGTCACATTTACCAGCCATGGGGCTCCAGCCGGCTCAGTCAGTCGAGGGCGACCGCGCTACTCAGCCCTATCACAGAGGACGCCACCCAGGCTGCGAGCTGCAGGCCTGCGGCACAAGACCTGGGCGCGGCTGTTGTCGTGGTTGTTGTTGCTATGCCCTTGCCATACATACCCTTCAGGATTTGCACCTCTTTCCCTCTCACCTCTCACCTCTCATTCCCTCCCTCCATCCCTCTCTACCTGTCTCCCTCCCTCCTTTTCTCTCTTGTGCAATTCGGTTGCCCACATGACATCGTAAACCTTAAATTCTTGACCAGAACCTCCTCTGCTCCCCGCCATGGCCACCATCCCAGAGCATTCCGCTCCCATGAGGCCAGACCCACAGGATGACTACCCGTTGAATGCCAAGGAGATCCTGTCGGAGCTGTTCGCGCGGTTCCGCGACTTTGACAAGGAAGAGCTGTACGGATCACTTTTGGACCAGGCCCTCAGCGCGCAGACTGAGAACTTCGCCGTCCGCTTTGGCCCTGAGAATGCGGAAATCGCCATCGACCTGAGGGAGCGGGAACTGAAAGCCCTCCTGCAGGTGCAAGCGGGCGAGAAGGATGACAAGAAGGATGACAAGGTCACCTGGATGTGAGTGCCATCATTCCCACCTCTACAGACAGCCTTCTCAAGCCCATCTCCGTTCAGAAGATAAGTCTCTCTCTGACTGGAAAAAAAAAAATGGCAGCAACATCTGGTCCCCTGGCAATAACTTTGAGATCGTGGATGCAATTGCGGCCAAGTACAAATTCTCCACGCGGCTAAAGGAGACCATCGCGGGATGGGACGGGGCGAGGAGGCAGGTCACCCGGAGCCTGGCCACTCTCGGCCAGGCCAGAAAGCAGACTCATGCGTCCTTGAGAGGTACAGACATCGGCATGCCCAAGCCCAGACTACGGCCGACATTCCGCAAGCATGTAGATCCGGAGAGAGGACCAGATCACGGAGAAGGGACCGAGAAGCATGCTGCTGAACCGCGGGGCGACAAGAGAGCGCTCCATGAGGAGGATCTTGACATGTACAGGCTGCTTCAGACTCAGTACAACTACACCACCATCGACCATGGCCCTAGCTGTAAGCTGACCTTGGTCAAAAACCCTTTACAAAATCAGGTGAGGAAAATCTAACCCCCTGGGTCAGTCATCTGCATAGGAGCGAACTGGCTCCACCACCGTCCAAGGCCAGAGAAAGACGCAAACGGGCATGACGATATATATAAAGACCCTGAAACTTTTGTGCCTCCAAAGCATTGGGCTTGGTACATCCTGACGAACGAGGGTAAGCCAGCTCTTCCTTGACCGTTTCCAGAAGGGGTGACAATTTGTTGACCCCGAGCAAGGCACCGTGATCTCAATCCACGAGTATCCCAACTATGAGAATGGCAACCACGGCGACGCGCAGGAGCTGCGCGACGAGGAGCTGGCGAACATGCGGAAGAATACGAGAGACCTCCTACATCAACTGTCCAAACAAGGCATAGAGGCATATCGAAGCAGGGTGTCCGCCCGGAAGGGTGTTCGGTCTGATCTGGTCTCTGCAAACCAGCCTCAAGGCGGTCCCCTCCCCTCAGCCAGAACCACATACCTGGAGTCGTCTCTCACCGTCGATGCCTCGGCGAATTTATTTTATTACCTTTTCGAGGACTACACGGCGGCCACTTCTATTCTTTCAGAATCTAGTCGTGTCCTGGCGAAAGTGGTGAGTTTGCTTTTCCTAACGCAGAGCAGCAGCCTCCCCCCCCTCCCCCTCCCCTTTGAGACCACGAGAAAGCTGACGAAATTTGCCGCCAGACCAACGATGTGCTCCACATAACAGTAAGTTCTTTCCGAACCCTCTTATTGTCTCTCTTCTCTTGCGAGATCTCTCGATTAACCGCCCCAAACAGGACAGGAAGAACAAGGACAAGGACAGCTCTGACATCATCAAGCTCCTTTACGCCCGGAGCAAAGACCTGCGTCAGCTCAAACACCTCTTCACAAGCTACGAGAACCTCATCAAGGGCATCATGGCGCTTGGGACCGACACCTCGGGCGACGAGAAGGAAATCGCCGCACTGGTCTCCTCGTCAACGAGCCTCCCGGTGGTCGGCGGGCCGGCGCGGGGTGTCAAGCTGAGCCAGAAAGCCTTTGACCGTTTCGACCGGCTCAGCATTCGCATGCGCCTGCTCATGCTCGACACGATCGACGAGTACCTCGCCGAGAAGGCCTCGCTAAGCGACACCTACTTCAACCTCATGAGCCAGAAGGACTCGCAGGTCACCAGCAAGCTGAACAGGAGCGCCTCGCTGCTCGCCAAGCTGTCCGTCTTCTTCCTGCCCATCAGCTTCATGACCAGCTACTTCTCCGTGCAGATCCCGGACCTGACCAACAACTACACGGGCGCGACATACTGGATCTGCTTCGCCGTGATCGCGGCCATGTCGTTCCTGAGCCTATTTTTCTTCTCCAGGCTGTTGATGTTTGTCAGCGATGTTCTGGACGAGAAGGTGGCTGCTACCCAAGAATGGGTGGGGAAGGGGGTGCTGAAGGCTGGTCGTAAGCTCAGAGGGAAAGAGCCTGCTGCATTGCAGGGCCAGAGCGAAGGAGGAGGCGGAGGCGGGGGCAGTGTGAAAGTATCGGAGGAATTTTAACATAATCACCATTCTGAGAGAGATGGGGCTATGGTGTGATACACAATGTGCGACTTTTTAAGAAGCCCCCTTGGCGAAGGACTGCTTGACAATGGAGGGCTGTTCTCTCATGTTCAGTATCACAACGGCGTTGGACGGAGTCTCGTGTTACTGTTCAGGAGCATCTCATGTGTGAACCCTGTATCTGTGAAGAACGGATCCTAGATTTGGGCTTGCATTCTATGATATGTACAGAAATCGAAATTTTAATGTTGATTCAAATGTCGATGCCGGCCGTGCCTCGTGTTTCCGTCAGATGAAATGAGACGGAGCCTTCGCAGATACTGCCACTTATGTCCCAATCCACATGTCGGTTTTTTCTGTATTACCAAAGTCGTAAAGTCGTGAGGTCATGGCAGCCTTGAGCCCCCGTTTTGTTCTTCTACATGTCCATCCCATACTGCATTCATTCAGGCCCGACCACGCCTCCATTAGCGACGGCCGTCATCATATACCTACCACACCGAACCCAATCCCAGCAGCAACCCCAGCCACGACACCGACACACGGCATACCCGTGGGCCTCGCGGCGGCATTCGCGCTGCCCACGCTGAAACCCGCCGTCGCACCCGCCGTGCAGTACGAGTCCTGGATCCCAAAACACGCCACGCTGCTCAGGCTGCTGCAGATGCTCGTGGCGGTCGCCGTCGCATACGTCGCAGCGCCGCTGCCCCCAACGGTGGTGCTGCCGCCCACGACAACAGTCACGCCGCCGCCGCCGCCGCTGCCTTCCAGGTCGGCCGTGCAGGCGGCATAGTTCCTGCTGCAGGCGGAGACGGCGCGCGAGCAGGCGGCGGCGTTGCTGAAGCTGGTGGCGACGTAGGGGAACGAGAAGTAGCCGTTCTGCACGTAGCTCGCCGAGGCGGTGGTGGGCGGGGCGTAGGAGGACGGCGCGGTGCCGGTGCAGACGTCGCCCGACGGGCAGCACGCGGGCGCGCTCGAGGCGTCGAGGGTGCAGGCCTGGCCGGAGGCGCAGCAGATGCCGCTGAAGGCGGAGCCTTCCGAGGCGCACGAGTAGGTCCCTGAGATACAGCCGTCTGTCGCTCTCGCGAAGAGGGCCTCCGCGGGCGTGGCGGCGTGGTAGCGGCGGGCGGGTGTTGCTGTCTGGGGGGCGTGGAAGGGCTGTGGTTCTGCGCTGGCGAGCACGGAGGAGGAGGAGAAGGAGGGGAGGAGGAGGGTGATGCCGAGAAGAGGCGCAGAGAGGAGATGCCTTCGTCTCATTTTTTTTTTCTTTCTTCTTTTCTCTTCTTTCCTTTTCTCTCTCTTTCTCTGTTTTTGAGGGGCGAGGAAGTTGAAGAAGTTAGAGCCTGGTCCTGAGGAGCTTGGAGGGGATGCCTCGATGAATGGTTGGTCAATTAGGAGAAGAACGGGTTGGGGGCTTGAATCCGTTGTCAGGTGTTGGAAAATTGGGAATTATCTGTGAGGAGAGTTGAGAGCAATGAAGATGATGAAGGTTGAAGCAATGTTAAAAAACATGCTTAAAAACATGCTGTGAACTTTAGCTGGTCGTAAGATCATCCCAAATAAGAGAGGGCTGAGTGGTTGGGTCGTGGTCATTGTCGAATAAGGTGGCTGGTTGACGCCCCCCCCCCCCCCTTCAACAGTGCCCTCCCAATATGCGGGCCAAAAAGATCAGGGCTTACATACAGGATTCTGTGAGGATAGCATGTGCCTTGACACCCATGCCAAGGAGGAAAATTAGGCAGGTGGCAGACCTGATTGGGATTGCAGCCCTGCAATCTGGAGACACCTCCTCTTTCCACTTGAGTGGCAGTACTGCGCAAGTACTTTGGCGGTGGTAGGAGGACCCTTGCAGGTCAAGCTCTGGGCAGTAGTATTTGCGTGATGTCATTAGTCGATGCTGCAACCTGCAACCCTGGCTGCCTCTACCAACCCCGCAGCCCACCACTGTAGATAATCGGGTAGACAAGGATCCTTTGGCGGGGTGTCACCAGAGCAAAGACACTTTCGTCAGGCCAAGCCTTGTGTTGTGAGGTCTGCTGATGCCTTAATACCGAGTCAAAGTCATTAGGAACTTTATCAGGTGTGTTTCTTATGTGGATGTTCAAAAGCTGATTCAGATTAGATTAGAAATGCAGCAGGGCTACTCAATACCATGAACTTGTCATAGAAGTAATTTCTTTCTCTCTTCTTTTTCCGTGTCTCAGCACCGTGTGGTCCTCGATATGTATCGCTTGACCGTCTGGTGTGACAATCCGCGCCCGCCCTAGCTATAATCTGGCTCGCACACGTCGGAGTGTTGATTGAAGTCGCCGTAGTGCCGTCGGATCTGGTCTCTGGCTGGCTTGATTATCCTTGATCTGCTGAACCTCCGTTCGAGCCTCTTGGACTATGTCCCCGAGATCCCCCCAGACTTCATCTGTATAGCCCGTGAGCACTCGATTCCAGTCCTCGAGCCACAGCTGGCCGGCCTCGGCCTGATCCGTGACGCCTATGATCATAAAGCTGCTCTCAGCAGCACCATCTCCTCCAGAGCTGCCATTTGGCTCACGCAAAAATTCCGGTACGAAGTTGAGCATGTTGTTCCAGTCAGATGCCGAGATCTGGGCTGGTGATCCGTCCTCAAAGAGTGCTTGGCGTAGTTTCTTCAGCTCCGCCTCGGTGAGTCTCGTCTGTGTCTCGTGCACTGGAATCTCTTCGTCCACCTGTGATAGCAAACGGACGACCTCGACACCATCTCGTTCCTGCTGCTCAGCTACGGACGAGGTAGTGACGTCTCGTGATGGTCTGTCGCTGGGGTATTGCGAGGCTCCAGCACCCGCTGTCTCCCATGCACCAGCCAGGCCGACAGGCTCCGTCGGGACGAACACATTGGTGCTGTCCAGAAAATCAGAAAATGCTGCTTCCTCAGCAGCGACATGGGTGTCGGCATGCCCTGGTCGGAACGCGCCTCTAGAGGTCGAGGCGCCAGTGGAAGAAGAGCTCTCGGGTAAGAGACCAACGTTCGTGGCTGCTGCTGCTGCTGATGATGGTGATGGCCCAGACTTGCCCGAGGAAGCCACACCGGCCAAGTCGCTCGCTGTCGGTGTGCTATGCAGGACGCTTCTCGATAGCCCAGCCGCAGATCGCTCTAAGCGTGTCGCAATGGAGTCACCGTCCGACTGCCTCAGAGCCTCCTGATCACTTTCATTTCTAACAACTCCTTTGCCTTTATCGTTCGCATCGTTCTGCTGGGGACGGGCTGCGTCCGGCACACCACCGTCACCTGCTGGCTCGGATCCCATTCTGATGTCGGATGAACGGCTCTTGAAGCGGGGGCTTGCCGAGGGGGGCAACTCCAATTCTGTGTGTCCTGTGTCCTTGAAGGATTAGGGTTATCTCATCCTAAGGAATGAGTGAATGCCAATTCCTCCTCAAGATTTTGTAGAAGGGTTGTAGGAGATTGATTTCGGTAGTCCACTCCCCTATTTCAAATTTGCTGCTGACATTGGCCTGGAGGAGTTGCTTATGTGACTGAAGCTCACATGGATGAGAAGCACGCTGGACTGGTGATGATGACAAAGAGTATGTAGTGACACAACACTCCAGATACTTGGCATTGCACCAAGCTTCATAAGCAATCAGTTGTACCCGACAAGGTTGAAGAGTGGTTCGTAATAGAACATAGAACGCCCAAAGGTTAACTCTTTTTGGAGAGGCACAAAGCAACAGGATACCACCTGTCAGGGCTAGGTCCCAGGGAAGAAGCCACTAATGTAACCCCCCAAGGTACAGGTGCTATACACTACTTAGGTATGTCATACTTACCATGTACTATAGCGATCAGCCCAGGCTGCAGCTGAGGTAATTAAACATGAGGACTGGTTGCATGGCTTATGCATGACATGTAGGGTCCCTTGTAGAGAGGGGAGCATATCAGGACAAAGTCAAAAGAAAGAAGGGAGTGAAAAAGATCAAAGGCAAAGAGGTTGAATAGGAAGGTGTATGCCCCACGATACTTGAGGCTTCAGGGTGCAAGGACCTTCTGGAAGGGCCCAAATGGACCCCACATTCCACGTTGGACATCACTAGCTCCGTTTTGCCAGCAGGACTTTGGGCAGCACTGTCCGGCCCCCCCAGCGAGGCCTGCCTGAGCTTTTGCTCTGCTGTTTTTTTGTAGTTGTAGTCAAGACCACCCAGCACTGGAGCCAGAGCTTGGAGCCTCGTCGTGGTTTTCTACCCGACCTGACCTCATCTTTTGCCAACCTGCAACCTGACAACAATTATCTCTCAACGACATCATACCCCGCACCACTTGCCATCACCACACCCAACCCATTTCCACAACACTTCTGATTGCTTCTGAGGGCACCAACCCAGCCTGTCTTGCAGTTCAACTGGCCTTTAACCCTTCTGTTGTGGTGAGTGCAGCCAAAGTCCACTGTGTCCTCCTAGTCCTTGTGTTGCAGACTCCCAAACCCGCCCTGTCATCCGTGGCTGCTCCTCGTGCTGCGTGACCTTGCAGACCTCACACCTCATCAACACCCAGAGCTGCTGCAGCCATAGGAAGGCGGTGTCGCGTGGACCAGGACAGCATCCACTTTCACTTGCACCCCTCCTCGCGCCTCTCCTCCTCGCCTCAGTTGCTCAACCTGGTCAGACCAGCCTGTCCAGCTAGAGATCCCTTGTCTTTTTTGTATTGGGGGGGCTTCTCTGTAGTGAGCCCATTCTGCCGCGGCAGCCAAACCTAGCAACAAGAGAGTTTGTTCTGTCGCCTGCTCCTCCACATCCACGCCCCATCCCACCTCACCTGGCCTCAACCCTGCTCCCTCTGTCGTGGACGCAAGCCTCAACTGCGCTTCTCCTGCATCTAACAAGTCACTTCTGCTTTTTAGCTTCCTCTCCCACTCCCGCCACAATCCTCAACCATATCGCTGTTCGATCCATTTTTCGCCTCCCTACATCTCTCGATCTGCATACCGGTCTCAGAACTCCCTCGAGTCTGTTGCCGACAAGCCATCTCCCCACCGAATCGACTGAACCGGTCTCGCACTACCAAGATACATCATTCCGTCCAGGGCCCGTTCAGCAGCTCACTGTAGCGTGGAGGCCGTCCTTCACCTACGCTCACGACAATCGCAACCATGGTGGACTCAGAACCTGGCTCGCCAACATGGAAGTTTACACAGTACGTCCTCCCCGAATATCACCCTCCCCCCCCCTTTCTTCTGCCATTTGATAAGTTTGACACGGGCGGCACCGCTGTCGGTTTCTCACTGCGAGAGCGTCGAATCGCGCGTCAGCCATCTCGCCGCCGCACATAACTGACAAATAACAAGGTGCTTCGGAGACAAGGGCGATGTGGAGGATATCACGGAAGGTACGGATCCTGCGTTGTTCTTCACTATCCACGTGTACTGCCAGGATATGCCTTGCTAACCCCGAGGCCTCAGCCGATATCATATCGACCGTCGAGTTCGATCACACGGGAAACTACCTGGCGACCGGCGACAAGGGTGGTCGGGTCGTGCTCTTTGAGCGCAACGAGACTGTGAGTGGGCTTTTCTGGCTGGTCACCGATGCGACGTGCTGCCGCCAGCGTCTGACGGGAGCAATAGAAAAAAACCTGCGAGTACAAGTTCCACACCGAGTTCCAATCCCACGAGCCCGAATTCGACTACCTCAAGTCTCTCGAGATCGAAGAAAAGATCAACAAGATCAAATGGTGCCGCCGACAGAACGCCTCCCACTACCTCCTGTCTACCAACGACAAGACGATCAAGCTATGGAAAGTCTTCGAGAAATCCCTGAAGGTGGTGGCCGAGAACAACCTCTCGAGCGAGGCCACGCCGGGCGGTATTGCGGGCGGTGGCGGCGCGCCGCGGGCGCTACCCAGTGCTATCAAGAGTGCGGGTGATCTCAAGCTGCCTCGTCTGACACATCACGACACGGTCGTCGCAGCTGTCCCTCGGAAGACGTACGCGAATGCCCATGCCTACCACATCAACAGCATATCCGTCAACAGCGATGGGGAGACGTTTATTAGCAGTGACGATCTCCGCATAAATCTGTGGAACCTCAACATTCAGGACCAGAGTTTCAATATCGTGGACATCAAGCCCGCGAACATGGAAGAGCTTACGGAGGTCATCACGGCTGCTGAGTTTCACCCCATGAGCTGCAACTGGTTCATGTATGCGAGCTCCAAGGGCACGATCAAGCTGGCGGACATGCGTGAGAGCGCACTCTGCGACCAACACGCCAAGCGTAAGAAACACCCTTTCTTTCCCACCACCCTGCTTGAACTTGTGTGAGAGGGCTCTCGCCTGGGCGGGAGATGGTCGCGTGGCTAATATCTGCCTCACAGTGTTCGAGCAAGAGGAGGACCCATCGGCGAGGTCCTTCTTCTCAGAGATCATCTCGTCGATCTCAGACGTGAGGTTCTCGTACGATGGCAGATACATCCTCTCCAGAGACTACCTGACCGTCAAGATCTGGGACGTCAACATGGAAAGGCAACCGGTCAAGACAATTCCGATCCACGAGCATCTCCGGCCTCGGCTTTGCGATACGTACGAGAATGACAGCATTTTCGACAAGTTCGAGGTTGTGTTCTCTGGTGATGCCAAGAACGTGATGACCGGCAGCTACAACAACAACTTCATGATCTACCCGTCCGACCCGGAGAAGGAGGTGGAGGTTGTGCTGCAGGCAGACAAGTCAGCCTTCAAGGCCAAGAAGGTTGGCGTGCCGACACCCATCAACTCCTCAACAAGCCCCACTGCCAATGGGGGCAAGAAGAATGGATCCCGGTCTGGCAGCCCTGCAGGTGCACAGAGAATGCGCAAGGAGACAGATGCAGACCAGATTGACTTCAACAAGAAGATCCTGCACATGAGCTGGCATCCATTTGAGGACAGCATCGCAATTGCAGCTACAAACAATGTGAGCGATACCCCCGTTCCCTCTTTGTCAGGCATGCCAGGTGTTCTTCTTCCTGCTGACATATTGCTGCAGCTCTTCGTTTTCTCGGCATTGTAAACCTCTAGCATACAATCATCGTCATTTGATGCTTCTAGTAAATTCCTTCATCTGCCTTGGCTGTGCACGCACCACTGGGGTCCCCGACCTGCTTCTCTCACGAATCTGTTATCCTCTCCCTCTCGCAATTCCTACTTACTGTTCACACCCCTTGCCCCCTCCAGTGGGATCCAGCGTGGCAATGGAATTTGGCAATACTTGTTGGACTCTGTTACTGGGGCTCAGAGCCTGCATGGAAGGTGATAGAACTCGGCAATCTGAGGCCGGGCAAGGGAAGGTTGTGCAAGCCCAGCTCTACAGTATGCACTTGGAAGAAACACAATAGGTGCTACTGGGGTCCTGCTGTGGCGGGGAGGTGGGGGGCTGGAGAAGGCAGATGCATTAGAGCTGGTGGAGAGGCAAAACAAGTTTGTTTGGCATAGAGCCTCCTTCAGCCCACAGAAGACAAGAGACATGATTAGAAAGACTGATTGTTCACAAAAAAAAGTGATGACACATGATGTGCCTCCATTATGTTCTTTGTCTGAGCGATCACCTCTTCTCCCTTCCAAGTCTTCCACACAGGATGGCCATATGGCTTTGTAATGAATTGGTGTGTATGCTGAAGAAGTCCAATGCAATGAGGTACAGCAGTGTTATTTCCTCTCCTGCATGTCTGAGAGAGAGAGAGAGAGAGTATACACTCGTTAAGCCACGGTTTCACTGACCTTGAAAGGTCTACCCGCCACGCTTGAGATACCCTCCCGGGTAGTATACGTGCGTGCACAGAGCCATTGATAAGTTGGCCGCTCTGCACACTACAGATCACTCCAGTATGACTTTGCGAAATAAATATCTACCTTGCCGTATTCTAGAATCTGCCCATGTGAAGATGTGAGACTCTTGATTTTATAAAAAGAAATTATCCCATCGACAACGAGATGGTGGGAGATTCCTAGGGGCAGTGAATCTACTTACTTATTATGCGAGTGGCATGGACACTACGTACTTACTATGGGCGTGCTAATTGTTGAGGGTGTCACTGGGGTATTGCTATCAGTTGACGTAGGAGAGCGTGGTTTGCCATATGCTGTGCTTATTATCCTCTCCCTTGGTGATTTTCCTTTTTCTTCTTACGCCTCCACCGTCGTCTTTTCACGAGACACCCACACCGCCCTCGCACCCCTCGGCCCCAAAATACCCTCTTTTATGATTTACTAAGTCTTCTTCTTTATCAGCCGTCGATATTCGTGTTATCTTTGTGTGTATTCAGGCCACAAAGGAGCGATAGCCATCCTTAGGGAATCGTTGGACTTGTGACACTGTAACGTTACGCCCCCATGTTGACCTCGGGACTATGCTGTTATGGGTGTCATCCGCCTTCTCTTGTGACATGATCTGGGTGAACACCCTTAGAGTTCTTAGCTAAAGGAAAGCCTCGTTAGTTTTCATAAAAGTCATATATCGCACGAAAGAAACCTTTGGGCTGCCCTCAACACGAACAGCTGATGACAAGCAGACCTAATCGGCCTCGGCTGACACTGTACCTGAGAAGTACCGGTTTCTTTGGTCTACGATCGATCCCTCAGAGTATCAGAAAATTATTGCTGATAAATAAGGTTGTTGGTGGTCTGGAGCATAAGCTATCACATACTCATCAAGTCAGAGGTCTAGGCATGTGTGAGGCCGATCTGCTTCACGAGAAATCAGCGGCCTCCACAAGGCACTGGGTGACTGCCCATACTCTGTAAAGCCGTGACACCTGGATTGCGTCTAGTATACATACGATCACATGTTTCCTTGGTTGGTAGTCTAGAAATCCTCAAACACATGGAGCTTTATTTAGGGCTACGCAAGGTCATGACTTCGAAGACTCGCCGTCTAGACTTGCTTGAACACCACCTAAAGGTAAACCAAAAGGTTCACTTATAGCAACTGGTCAGCCTGTGATAAACAGTAAGTTCCCAACTTTCTAACTTGCGGCAGGAAGTCATATGTGGCCAGAATAAGTGACGATTAGAATATGCACTACCGTGCCCAGACTGCACACTATCATCCTTGGACTGTATGCCTTTGTGTCCAAGCCACACTAGCTAATCATGCTTCACATGAAGAAACACAACAGATCTTTTTGAATCCGACAAACCCCTCTCTGAGCTTCCTCGCATTAGCCGCATTAAACTCAATCGCCTGACCACTTGGGTGCGGGGCAAAGCATATGTAAACCGAGGGGATCTTTCGGAAGTGAGGTCCCTCACGGCTATATAAAGCCTCCTTCCGCCCCCCCCCCCACCTCTGAAGTTCAAAGAGAGTTCCTCATCCTTACAACCAAATCTGAATCTGCCAAGGTGTCGGCCAGCTCGCTCCCCCCCCCCCTCACACAAAAAAAACAAAACAAAATTCAAGATGCAGACCAAGAGGCTCTTCCTTGCTGCTTTGGCTTCCCTGGCCGCCACCGGCGCGGCCATGAAATGCGCAGTAAGTTCAGCCCCAGACTGATCCTCGTGGGAGAGATGCTAACAACACATATCATAACACAGATGAGCTGCGCAGAAAAGATCGGCCGCGCAGGCGGCTGTACAGATCTGCCCTGCCTCTGCGCGCGGGTAGAGGAGTTCCGTGGGCCAACCGAGGCATGCGTCTTCTCGGAGTGTCCCTCTGGCGAGATCATTGGTGCGTACATGGATTCATCCCCATCCTAGTCCCTTGACCCCCAATAGAGTCACTTCGTACTGACGAGTGCTTTGTGGCTCTCAACATTTCTAGACTCTCGCAAGATGCCCTGCCAGTTCTGTCACTACCAGTGCTGAACAGGAGGATCTTGTCCGGGACGGAGTTGAGGGGGTTATCTTCTCGTGTGGTTTTTGGTGGCCTCGATGCAATGGTATTTCGGATGGCCGGGCATGAAGAAGACATGTTGGGGGAGGCCTTTCAACTTCTTCAACATCTTTGCGTGTATCTGGGGCAAGATGAACGAATGTCCCCGTGTCCCGCTCTGTACGTTGTACTCGGATTTTGCAGTTGCTAGAAAGGGGTGTCATCGCTCATACATGAGCGAAGCGAATAATAGGACACGCTTCCTGAATCTAAGTTCTAAATCCCTTTTCAAGAGCCAGTGGGAACATACTATCCACGCCTGGGAAGATGCGAAGAATATCAAGTCAATGTGGGGTTTGAGGAAGAGAGAGAGACAGGGACCCTAGTCTTGTCGGTTCGGCCCGCCATCCCTGCGGGGGTCATGTCCGAGTCCGGATACTGGCACGAGAAGATCTTGGGAGGGAGGCGATACGGATAATCTCTCCCTCTCAATGGCTCCGGTCTGAGAGCTTTATCTATTTGCCACACCCCCTTTGTCTCGCTCTCGAAGATAGACGTGACAGAATGCGGGTATGCCAAGTCAAAAGTCTCGTCGGAGAAGAGACCACTGCCTTTTTTCGTCTTCTTTTTTATTTTATTTTTACAATATATATCTTGGGTACATTTCTGTACCTATATACATATACAGGCATGGAACCTTGTACGAAAGTGTTCGCCATCACTCCTGATCTCGATAACACAGAATATATAAAGCGTGCTGACATTAAGATTCAGACCTTGAGCCCTGCCAAATGGCTGGGTAGGATCATAGTTTATGAACTATCCAGCATGCAAGATGAAACGCGCACAACGTCGCTACTCGCGGAATGGGGACTGGCAGCTCTCAAGGCTGTCGGAATATGTTGGGGCAAAAGTTCGAGTTTTACATCTTTAGAGTGTACCATAGGGCACAGTACCTACCTAGATTGTCTAGGCTAAGGTATGATCGGTTGGCTGTCCTGAATGATAAGACAAAAACGTCGGGCTTGTGGTATTTTGCCTGTCGTTACTGCTGAGAAAACCCTTGGACAGGATCTCTTAAAACCTGAACCATTTTGACACGAGCGACAGTGCCGGATGTTGGCCAGCGAGGTGTGACATCCATTACGGTATCTGACCTGCCAAATCAGTCCCACCCGTCCCCTCTCCAAGCATTTGAATCGCAGGTACCCGCATCCCCTCTAGGCTAAACAATGCACAATCGTCTTGAAATAACCGGATAGACAATGCTTGCTCGGCAGATGGGGGCCGATACTCCCTGAAGGTGCGGGGTGAAGAGGTGGGAGGACCCCTGGAAGGTGTCGACCGCAGCCCCTGTTGCGCCTTGCTGCAGCTGGGGCAACCACCCAGAAGCTCTGCCGTACCCGTGCCGTGCCTGCTGAGGCCACTTCATCTGGCCAAGGTGAGAAGTGACAAGTTTCCCCCAATGATATCTTGCGGGACCCTGTCTTGACACGACACTGTCACACGAACGCACTTCTCTCACGATCGCACTTGTTTTTGCACACGTTCTTTACCCAAACTTTATTCCTTGATGTTTCCTTTTTTGCTGCACTTGGTGTGTCTTGTTTGCACAGCCAGCTAAGGTTCGATTGTTGTTGTATCTGACCAGAAAGCCAAGACCCCTACCTAGCCCGTCTGCGCGCCACCCCGAAAACGCCACAAAAGGCTGCAACCGATCCCCGGTACATTCCCGCCCCTTGAGCTCGCAAGAATATTCGACATACGTATGTCCCTGCTGCGGCCGCTTTGAGCTCAGCCAGAGTGCCCTCGTCTCTCTCTCCCTTGGCCGATCTACGAAACACGACGCGTGTTGAGCCCACCCTCCCCCACCACCACCAGCGCTCGCCCGCACCGCACCCGTGCCCCTTTGCTCGTCCTCGCACCGACCTTTTGCGTAAATGACGACCTCCCGCCCGACTCGACGACGACAGCCCTCCTCCCTTCAGAAAGCCCAGCAACATGCGGCTGCTTCGGCTCCTATGACGCCCCGAGTCATCAATGCTGCTCCGTCCCTGGAGAAAGCTGAGATTCATGGCATAGACGACCAGAGGCCCATGTCCTCCAAGATCATGGGCATGCTGGGCCGCATCTTCATCGAGACCATCCCGCAATGGCTCGCCGTCGGGGCCATGCTGCTCCTGATCTTCGGGGGATGCTGCTCCAATGTCTTTGCCCTCGAAGCTATCATCCAGTCAGTGCCCAGCCCCTCCCGTTTCTCCTCCCGAGCCCTGCCGGACCTGCAATGCTGACTGGAAAACTCTCTCTCAAACAGGGTCGAACCCGCCAGCGGTACCCTCCTGACCTTCGTCCAGTTCCTCTTCGTTGCCGTCACGGGCTACATCTCCCAGTTCGACAACACCCGGCCGCCCCTCTTCATCCGGCCGAACAAGGTTCCCTTGAAGCGCTGGCTGATCAACATTGTGCTGTTTTTCAGCATCAACACGCTGAACAACCATGCCTTTAGCTACGACATCTCCGTCCCGGTCCATATCATCCTCAGGTCTGGAGGCAGTATCACGACTATGATTGCTGGGAGCATCTGGGGCAAGAGATACTCTCGCATACAGCTCACGGCTGTGGTGTTGCTGACCATTGGTGTCATCACCGCCGCCTGGTCTGATGCGCAAACTAAGGTGAGACGGAGCAATTGGGAAAGAAAAGAAAAAGAATGAAAGAAAGAATCGACGAGGCGTTTAGGCTGACAAAAGGCAGGGTACAACGGAAGCAAAAGCCGGAAGTGCCGCGAGCTTCAACACCGGCCTCGCCATCCTTCTCTTCGCCCAGATCCTCTCCGCGATCATGGGCCTATATACCGAGGAGACGTACCGAAAATACGGGCCTCATTGGAGGGAGAACCTTTTCTACTCGCATCTTCTGTCTCTGCCGCTTTTTATTCCATTCATGCCATCCATGTGGAGACAATGGAACCAGCTGGCAAGCAGTCCGCCTCTGCCCCTCCCGATTGCCGACTTGTTCGGCCTCGAAAAGCTCCCGGCCGATATCCAACAAGGCATTGACAAGATTCACATTTCGAGCCAGATATTTTACCTGGTCATGAATGTTTTGACGCAGTATGCGTGCATCCGGGGCGTCAACTTGCTTGCGGCTGCGTCGTCGGCCCTGACTGTCACGATTGTCTTGAACATCCGCAAACTTGTGAGCCTCCTGCTCAGCATCTGGTTGTTCGGGAACCAACTGGCCACAGGTACCCTGCTCGGTGCTTGTATTGTGTTCTTCGCAGGGGGCCTGTATTCTCTCGATCCTGGCAAGAAAACTAAGCCACAGCCTGTCAGGCTCACCAAGGTTGGTTGAGTGTTCTCTTGATGAAAATACTGCATACAGTCAGTGCCTCTATTTTTAAAAGGCGACAGTGTCGATAGCATTAGACGGGAATTCTCTCATACAAAGTTGAGAAGAGTGGTACACAACAGAAAATTGGATTATTTTTCTAAAATTGCCTTTTGCAAAATCTCGCGATTTCCATGGCTGCTTTTGAACAATCGGTTTTTGTCTTCGCAACCACCATCTGCAATTAAAGTTATGAGTTCCTGCAGGGCCAAGTAGATCGCCGTGGGGGTTCTGAAGCACGTCTGCGCGCAGGCCCCTGGAAGGAAAAATAAACGGCAGAGGCTAGAACCTTAGCTTGCCCAAGGCACTAATAATAACCCTGCAGCTGGTATCCTGCAGACGTCATTCCTGGCGTCTCTTCTGGGCCCCTCCACTGCTGGGGGTCCCTGGATACGCTGCAGCGAACGAAAATTGGCGGGGAGCTCCGCGGCCGAGTCTTCCTCAACGGTCACGCCGACTGGTCACATTGGCATTGATTCCAGATTATACATTCTCTCCCAACAAACCTTTCAGCACAAACACGTGTGACCTCTCGAGTATACGTTGGTCGTCCTCCTTCCTTCTCAACTGAAAGTGTCGTGATATAAGTCGCACTTTCAGTGCGCATTCCGCATATAATGGCCGGTAAGTCATCGACGAGAGCACACGCACTCTGCAGAGCTCCCTTGGAACGCCTTTTAGCTGCCTGGAGCCTTCGACTATGGTTCCACAACTAACAAGAACCTTGTCTCAGATCACGCCCTCCTCGATGTTCCCACCCCCGGTTTCGACTCTCCTCAGCTCGACCCCATCGCCATGCCTCTCGCACCCGATTCTGACGAGGAAGAGGGCACCGTGGCACACCAAAGCCGCAGCACAGGTTCTGGGGAAGATGGTCATCCACACACGAGCTCAAAGACCACACCTGAAGAGGAAGATGAGGAGGTGCTCTTGAGAGACATGCCTAAGAAGACTGCCTTCTACGACCCGGTGGCGGAGCGCCAGATGACACACACCGACGCAAAGCTCTTTTATCAGCGCAGCCAGCTCGACCAGAAGGCCGGCACCAGCGTTCTCGGTAGCCCCGTCATGTCTCATGTTGGAGAGCATCCGACAGAGAAGATGCTCGGCACGTCATATGAGCTGCCAACCTCTGCATGGCCGCAGGCAGGTGGCGACAGTGTCCTTGGTAGTGTCTCTAAGAAAGATACTACCCACTTCGCCTTTCCAAGCAATCGCAGCCAGGCCGGCAGCCAGCCCAATGTGCCCAGGGTACCGAGTGGTCTCGGGGTGAGTGCCCACGATGCGGTATATCAGGCCCAGCTGGATATGAGCACAGGCGCGCCTCAGGGAATCGGTAGTGCCTCTTACGTAGGCGCTGACCCCTCCGTCACGGCTGAGCTCAGCAGTATTCTCAAGAATGTCCAGAAGATACTGGACATACGACACAAGTATATCCGGCTGTCTCTGCAAGGGTCGACGGACAACCCAAAGGACGATCCGAGCTGGCCAGTCTACCCGCCTCCTCCCCAACCTGCCTGGGTGGAAGAGGACAAGGGGGTGAACCCGGGCACCAGTGCCAACAACAGCATGAACAACAGTATGACGGCCCTGCCGCAGGATCAGGCCCCGGAGCAACAATTCAAGAGAAAGAGGCGCAAGCCTGGCGAGGACATCGGGGAGGACTTCGAGATGGCCTATTTCGAGCCTCTGCCCGACGCGAGCGAGATGACCTTTGACCTCGATGCCAACGGCGTTTACCAGGTGTTCGAAAATGAAGAGGCCCAAACAGCCGACACCCCGGCTGTCAACGTGCCGACCATCAAGGAATATTACATAGACCTGGACACAATCCTGTCCATCTCGTCCGATGGCCCGTCCAAGAGTTTTGCGTTCCGCCGGCTGCAGTATCTGGAGGGCAAGTATAACCTCTATGCCCTTCTCAATGAGTACCAGGAGACGGCCGATACCAAGAAGGTGCCTCATCGTGATTTCTACAACGTCAGGAAGGTCGACACCCACGTGCACCACTCGGCTTGTATGAACCAGAAGCATCTCCTTCGGTTCATCAAGAGCAAGATGAAGAAGTCTCCTGACGAGGTGGTCCTTCACAGGGATGGCAAATACCTCACACTGGCCGAGGTGTTCCAGAGCATCAACCTGACGGCCTACGATCTCAGCATTGACACCCTGGATATGCATGCTCACACCGACTCGTTCCACCGCTTTGACAAGTTCAATCTCAAATACAACCCGATCGGAGAGTCTCGCCTGCGAACAATATTTTTGAAGACGGACAACCTTATCAAGGGGCGGTACCTGGCAGAGATTTCCAAGGAGGTCATAGCAGATCTGGAGTCGAGCAAGTATCAGATGGTTGAGTGGCGCATCTCGATCTACGGCCGGAGCATGGACGAGTGGGATAAGCTCGCCGCATGGGTTGTCGACAACAAGCTGTTCTCGCACAATGTCAGGTGGCTCATCCAGATCCCTCGCCTGTACGATGTGTACAAGGCAAGCGGGACGATGGAGACGTTCGAGCAGATCGTGAAGAACCTCTTCCAGCCCCTCTTCGAGGTGACCAAGGATCCTCGGTCTCACCCCAAACTCCACGTCTTCCTGCAGCGCGTTGTCGGTATCGACAGTGTGGACGACGAGAGCAAGGTTGAGCGCCGTCTGTTCAGGAAGTACCCGGTCCCCCGGGACTGGGACACCAAGCAGAACCCTCCCTACAGCTACTGGATCTACTACCTCTTCGCCAACATGACGTCGCTCAACTTCTGGAGGAAGCAGCGCGGCTTCAACACATTCGTCCTGCGGCCGCACTGCGGTGAAGCCGGGGACGTGGAGCATCTCGCCGTCGCAGCCCAGTGCGCGCATAGCATCAGTCACGGCCTACTGCTGCGAAAGGTACCGCTCCTACAGTACATCTTCTACCTCGAGCAGATCGGGGTTGCCATGTCGCCCCTCAGCAACAACGCGCTCTTCCTTGCCCTGGAGCGAAACCCCTTCCACCAGTACTTCAAGCGCGGCCTGAATGTGTCGCTCTCCACGGATGACCCACTGCAGTTTGCTTACACCAAGGAACCACTGATGGAGGAGTACGCGGTCGCTGCGCAGATATACAAGCTGAGCCCCATCGATATGTGCGAGCTCGCGAAGAACTCCGTCAGACAGAGCGGATATGAGCACTCGATCAAGCAGCACTGGCTCGGCCACGACTTCTTGATCCCGGGGTACCGGGGCAATATGATGGTTAAGACGAATGTGCCTGACCGGAGAGAAGAATTCCGGTACCGTACGCTGAGGGAGGAACAGCAGATGTAAGTCTCGCCCTTTTTTTTCTTTTCCTTTTTCTTCTCCCCTTGTTCGTTTGTTTGCTTTTTTTTTTTTATTACACAAACGAAATGCAGAAAGCTGATGTTGGAGTAAAGGGTGGAAATGTATGTCTCGTACAGCAACTTGACCGTCAACGCCGCCACTGCAGAAGCCAGCACAGTCGCCTCAGCGGCGCCCAACACACCAGCGATGCCTCTCAAGACGAATGTTAACGTGGACAACATGGCACCGCTGCCACGCAGCATGGGTCAGCCGCCGACATCATCACCGGCGATCACCGCGCAGCAGCCACAGGCGACCAACTCCTGGCCAGTAGAGGGCATGAACGACCTGCACCTCTCGGGAAACGAGCCAAGGATCTACCCGGGCATGATCAGCCGCCGGCAGAGGGCGAATAGTCTGCGCCAATCGTCGATGCATGAGGGCGATTAGGGAGCGCTTGCGGAGAGGGTGGCGAGCCTGGCGGCGACGGCGGCTATGGACGAGGCCAGGAAGGGAGAGGGGAGTGAGAGAGATTGAGAGAGAGAGGGGTGAGTAGTAAGTGCTAGGTGTTCAGATGGGCAGTGGAGTTGTGGTGAGAAGTGTATACATACGTCCACATGGGCAACTGGCGGCGTTCATATCACATCAATGTCAACAACCTTTTTGGGCCCGTGAGTAAAAATGAAATAAAATGAAATAAAATGAAATAAAATAAAATCAAAAAGATGGAATCATACCTACATGCTGCCCTTGTTCTGTTCTTTGGAAAGAAATCTGCACTATTGCTTTCATAATTAAAGACAAGATACAAGAAAACTATAAACTCACAGGATTGACAATAGTATGTTGTTACTGACTTAGTTGTAGGTCCTGAAAGTAGGAAATGCTTGATCATGTATGTAGTAGACGCACTAGTACTCGGCCTACTGTACTATACTGTACGGTTGCTGCAAGGCCCCTTAGAAAGCCCCTCAAAGGCCCCCGTCTCCTGCAGCTTGCTTACCTGTCGTCAGTACACACAGACATAATTTGGACTGCCACATTTGATCTCGTCTCCTTTTTTTCTTCTTCGTCTTCTTATTTTGCTCGATCTTCTCATGGCAGGGTTATCTTGAAAATTGTGTATTTTTATCTTTACTTTTTACCAATACATGAGGGTATCACACGACGATTTCGCATCCGGCACTGAAGACCAACTACATAAGTGTACTGTATTACTGTTACAGCCACAGTACAGTACAGTATAGTAGGTAGTATAATAGGTGTTACAGTGGCTGCTTCGGTTGAGGTCAGAGCGTTCGTGCCCAACCTTGGCCTTGCTCTTCCCTGCTGTGCCCCTGCACCTGGGGCCCTGTCCCGTGCTGGCCGACAGTGAACTTGGTTCTTGGTCTTAGCCTTGCTCCTTGGGCTCTTGGGTCTCCATCTTAATCAGCCAGCGACCTTGACTGCCCCTTTTGAACCATCTCGAAGACCTGCCTACCTCTTCGCATAGAGGCGGGCGCATGACGCTGCATGACAGCTGCTTCCTTGACCACGACACACACCAGCTGCCATCGATACCAGCGTCATCCTGCACCACCCTCTCGAGATAGCACCGCGTCGAGTCGCCAACACCACCTGACCAACTGCGAAACCTAGCCTTTCACAGACAGGTTGTGTTGCTCCCTCTCGCGCGAGTGATACGGTACAAGCCGGGGCAACCTAGGGTCGGCACCAGCCTTCTTCTCCCTCCCGCTTTGCACCAAGTGTTTCGGGTGCTTCCACCTCTCGCCTGGTGCAGCACCATCTCAGCTTCAAAGCCACCTGCCTAGCACTCCCAGCAGCCTCTCGGCTCGCCTTGCCGTCGATTTCAGAGTCGCGCATCCCGGCTGGCTGGCCCTGCAGATAATCTAGGTCTCGTCCAAGAAAGATACTCCTGGAAAGGTTGTCGGGTTCACACAGCTCGCGCCAGACCACCACCACCCTCCCCCCAGAACCCACGGTCGAGCAGCACTGGGCCGACCTGCTCCTCTCTGACCTGTGTACCAGCACCACGCGATGGCATTCCTTGGCGTCTACAAAGCCCTCTACGACTATGCCCCGCAGTCCGAGGGGGAACTGGAGATCAGCGAAGGAGATCTGCTCTACGTCCTTGAGAAGAGCGGAGATGATGACTGGTGGAAGGCAAAGAAGAAGGCCAGCGCTGAGGAGGAGGAGGAGCCCGTCGGTCTGATCCCGAACAACTACGTGGAAGAGGTGAGCTCGGCCCTTTACACCGCGCCGAGGGCCTGCTGGCCTTGACGCCGTCCTGTGATGTCTGACAAATCGTTTGCCCCAGGCACAACCTATCGCGAAAGCCCGCGCGCTCTACGAGTACACCAGACAGACGGACGAGGAGCTGTCGTTTCCCGAGGAGGCCGAGCTCGACGTCTACGACACTTCAGATCCTGACTGGATCCTCGTGGGCCTCCATAGTGACTATGGATTCGTTCCTGCCAACTACATAGACATGGGCGAGGGCGGCCGCCAGAACGAGGAACAACCATCCTCCCACGAACCACAAGACGAGCCTGAGCCTGAGCCTGAACCCGAGCCTGCTCCCCCGAGCCTTCCGACCAGACCTCCCGCGCCGCCCTCTCCCGCTGTTGAGGACGAACCCAGCCCGCCGCTCCCGGCACGAAATGCCGCGCCGCCAGAGCCAAGCAGCCCCGAGGCCCCGAACCCGGCCGCGGCGCTGGCTGGTGTGATGGGCGGCCGGTCCTCTGCTGCTGCTGCTGCTGCTCCGCCTCCAGTGACACGAGAAACACCACGCCCTCCTGCCATCAACATCCCTCCTCCGCCGCGGCAAGGTCCGCCCGACGACGAGGACGACGAGCTGTCCCCGCCTCTGCCGGCACGAACTCGCTCGATCCAATCGACGGTGGACAATGACAGGCAGCAGCGCGAGAACCTATCGCCGCCCACCTCGGCGACATACCGCGACCCCTTCCCTCAGTATGACCGTCGACAGCCCACTGACCGTGATTATGAGCCGCGGCACCAGGACCTGTCGCCTGGAGGTTTCCACCTGTATAATATTAATGAGATGATATCGATCATGGGCAAGAAGAAGAAGATGCCGACCACGCTCGGGATCAACCTGAAGACGGGAAAGATCCTGCTCGCACCGGAACACGCGCAGGACGGACCGTCCCAGGAGTGGTCTGCTGATAGGATGACACACTACTCCCGGGAAGGCAAGCACGTGTTTCTCGAGTTCGTGCGGCCTAGCAAGAGCGTGGATTTCCACGCCGGCGCCAAGGATACCGCGGAGGAGATCGTTGCCGCGCTGGGGGAGCTCGCGGGCGCTGTCCGGGCCGAGGGCCTGCGCGAGGTCATTATGGCTGGCACCGGCAGGGAACTCAGGAAAGGAAAGATGCTCTACGACTTTATGGCCCAGGGCGACGACGAGGTGACCGTGGCCGACGGCGACGAGGTGATCATCCTCGACGACATGAAGAGCGAGGACTGGTGGCAGGTGCGGCGGGTCAAGAACGGAAAGGAGGGCGTCGTGCCCAGCAGCTACGTCGAGATCACCGGCACCGTTCCCGCCCAGCCGGCATCCATGAGCGGTATCAACGCCGGCCTGTCGTCGGTCGCCCAGAACCGACTCGAGGAGGAGCGCCTGACGAAGCAGGCCGTCAAAGCGGCCAAGAGAGAGGACGAGAAGCGGGGTTCAGAGGTAGGGCCAGGACTGCGCTTGCCGGAGAGGTCGAGCAGCCTTTCACATAGAGAACGGAATGGTAATTTGTCGTCACAGCGGAAGCGCGAGAACGGTCACGGAAGCAACGGCTCGCGGAGCAACGCCAAGTCAAGTACGTATATGCCGTTCTTTGCTTTCTTATTATTATTATTGGAACAAGAAACACACTGACGGGGATGCTCGCACGCGCGCAGAGCCCGACCATTCCAAGGTCCGCACGTGGACCGACCGGTCCAAGTCGTTTAGTGTCGACGCCCAGTTCCTCGGACTCAAGGACGGAAAGATCAACCTCCACAAGGTCAACGGCGTCAAAATTGCGGTACCGATCGCCAAGATGTCGGTCGAGGATCTCGAGTACGTGGAGCGGATGACGGGAATATCACTTGACGAGGACAAGCCGCTGTCAGAGGTCAAGAGGTCTAGGTCCAGAGCCTCCGCACCGGTTGGCGCTACCATCGAGCAGCCGAAGAGGCCCGAGTATGACTGGTTCCAGTTCTTCCTCTCGTGCGACATACAGGTCGGGCTGTGCGAGAGGTATGCGCAGGCGTTCCACCGAGACAACATGGACGAGACTGTCCTGCCGGACGTCGACGCGTCTGTCCTTCGGACCTTGGGTCTGCGCGAAGGGGACATCATCAAGGTGATGCGATTCCTGGACAACAAGTACGGCCGCAAGAAGGGCGGCGAGGCCCAGGGAGAGGGCGGCTTGTTCTCTGGGCCCGGTGGTGCTCTCAGGAACAACTCGGGTCGACCACGGCCGGAAGCAAACAGGTCCGCCAGCGACCTGGTTGACCCCAAGGCTTTGGGCGGGACGAAGGACAGTGAGACTTCGTCTCCCGCGCCGCTGACGTCTGCGACGACCACGTCAGCTGTTTCGACAGGAAAGCCCAGCGGGTTCGACGACGACGCCTGGGATGTCAAGCCAGCCAAGTCCCAGCCCACCCCCGAGCCCACGGCCCCTGCTGTAGCACCAGCTCCCGCGGCCGAACCTCCCAAGTCGGCCACTACGCCTCTCACGCCGGGGATGCAGGAGCTGTCGCTGCTGACGGAGCCTCTGCAGCCGGCCAAGACTGCGGCTCCTGTTTCTGTGCCAGCCGTCACGCAGCCTCCTCCTGCGCCTGCTCCCGCCCAGGCGCCTCAGCCCACAGGCGCCTCGCCTGGCTTCTTCGCCGGCCTGCCTCCTCAGCAGACGGGCCTGCCAAACGGGCAGTCGCCGACGACTCCTCTCAGCCACCAGCTGTCCCTGGCGCGACAGAGGCCCGCCCCGCCTTCAGGCGTCCCAGGCCCGGCTGGTATGATAGCTCCGCCTCCTGCGAGACCGTTGTCGGCCCCGCAGGCGGCACAGCCTAGCGCTTTCGGCCCTCCCCCACTGGCACCTCACGTCACTGGACAGGTCGCTCCTGCTGGACAGAGCCTGAGCGAGATCGGCCAGCAGCGGCTGCAGCAGCAGTACGCCATGCAGATGCAGCCACAGATGACGGGCTTCCCGCAACAATCATCTGGCATGTTCCCGATGCAGACCGGCATGCAGCCACAGCCAACAGGCTTTGGCCAGAACCAGTTCATGCAGCAGCAGCAGCCCATGGTGAATGGCCAGCAGATGCCACAGCAGAGCCCCTTTGCCGACCCGAGGGCATCGCAGCAGTTCTCGCCCATGCAGATGCAGCCCACTGGTTTCCAGGGCCAATTCAACCAGAACTCTTTTGGGCCGAGTCCAACGGGTGGTGGTGTTAACTCATACCTCCCTCCGGCTCTTGAGCCCCAGAGGACCGGTATGCCTGGCCAGATGCAGCCCATGCAACCTCAACCCACGGGTATGAGCTTTACGCAGGGTTTTGGAAACCATGGCATGCCCCCGTCACAGCCGCAGCCTCCTGCTCCCCTGGTGCCACAACAGACAGGGCCGCCGCCACCCGTTCGCTTTGGCGTCCAGGCCGATGCGAAGAGGCTCGCGCCACAGGCGACTGGCCGCCGTGCCAATCTTTCCGCTGCGAGTAAGTTTCTTCTTCTTCTTTTTTTCTTTTATCGTTCCTTCTCCTTTTCCAAATCTACCCTTTTTTATATATAATAGCTTGTCGATTTGACGG
Source organism: Cryphonectria naterciae (assembly GCA_014850475.1). Taxonomy (NCBI): domain Eukaryota; kingdom Fungi; phylum Ascomycota; class Sordariomycetes; order Diaporthales; family Cryphonectriaceae; genus Cryphonectria; species Cryphonectria naterciae. Next base: position 228,086 of record JACWST010000014.1, on the reverse strand, counting down.
AAACTTGAATGCTAATCTTTGGCTATAGCGCCTGATAATCCTTTCGGATTCTAGATTGTTCAAACTTGTTCTCAAAGAAAAAATCTGTCAATAGCAGTAGACTTGGGGCCCTCTCGAAAGAACCCCCCTCCTTTTGTCCGGGGCATCTTGTTTCAAGCTGTCTGAAGTATCGTCGCCATGTCTTCTTATCAACCACAGCTACAATGTCATTACTACTACTTCGATTAGTTGAGACAAGTGTGCGACTTACTATCAGCATCAGACTTGGTCAAACCATCCCCCCCTTGAGCAGCGAGAGAGAGAAGACGAGGTATATGGCCGGAGGATTTTTTGTCAAAAAAAGAAAGGAATTTTTATCACATTGGATAGCGACTCTTTTTTCACCTGGTAAAAAGACTTGGGAGGATTCAGGCACAGCCATCATAATGCTAGCCTCACATTAAATCAGCATCTAATACATTAGCACTAGCGGTGTACATGAGCCAGGGAACAAAGTCCTATGCTATAATTTCAAGACCAGACTCGGATTTCTTGGCTCTTGCTTCTGGTATTCCAAGAAGTGGTAACTCAGTGATTGGTTTTGTGTGGGACACGGAGAGATTTCTTACTTGACCTTGCGCTGATGGAAGTCCTCCTGTCTGTTGTCTTTTGAGAGCTGCTGGGAAATAGGAGGCCGATTGATTTTTTATTATTTTTGTTCTAAAGTGTTGATGATGTTACTCAACTATCTGTCCTCCTCCTCTTTTACTTCTTGCCTTCAAAGGTCGCCCTTGAAACAAGCCACAGCTTCTGAAGGCCTGGGCGCGCCGGTTGGCTGAAGCCCACTCTCCGTTTCCTTTCCGTTTCAGATGTTTGCACAAGCGCTGCGCTGAGGGTGAAGAAGCTGCGCACATATAAGCTCATACTGCTTGGCTTGCTTTTAGCCTCTAAGCTATTGTCACACTGACAGATTGACAGTGCAATTCTTGGTTGCTTCCATCTGATCTTGCCCAGGGCGCCGTGCTGCCAGAGTTTTTTGAGGTTCCTGTTCACACTCACACGCACATCCGATGAAAAGAAAAAAGATGGGACGTGTCACACGAACCAAGTCTGCCCCCCCCCCCCCCTCCTTCTTTTTCCCTAGTAAAATGATGGGAGTCTAGATACGTTGGCACGGGGCACGGGTTGTTCCACCTTGTAGCTCTTTTGCACCCAACTGCTCGGGCCTTTCTCTCCTCGTCTGAACGGGAAACGGTTGTTGATGCACCATGGCAACAGGACGTAGAAATGGTGGCGATGATGGTGACTTTCTTCTTCGGACGGAAGAGGAGGGTGGGTTAGACTTGAGAATGCTAATCGAACAGAGAGGTCCATGTTTATACATATATAAGTATTGAATTACCTCGCTGAAATTTCATGGGTGGTGTCTTTGTCTGGAGACCTGGCCACACCCTGCATCTTCGTCCTCCTTCAACTTGTATAGCCAGTCTATCTTCCTCTAACCATCTACCTCTTGTCCCTTCTTGCCCCCTATTTCCTCAATAAAATAATCATAATGCAATTCACACTCATCCTCGCCCTCGCCGCTGCCACCCTCACCACAGCGGCACCCACCACCATCCCCTCCTCTTCGAGCCCAGAGCACAACACACGCCAGCTCGGTGACCTGCTCGGCGGCCTCACAGGGACCCCGTCCGCAGCCGGCGCAACCACGTCCGGCGGGGCTGCGAATGGAGGTCTTGGGGCTCTCCTCGGGGGTGGTGCTGGTGGTCTGGTATGTGTATATGTCTTTTTTATGATTTCACCGTGGTGTGACATGGAACGTCCTAGATTAGGGCGGATTGGTCTTGGGAAGAGAGAGAACGAGAGCGGAAGGGGGGGGGGGTGGGAGAATAACAAGATTGCGTGCTGTGTACATTATCTGGCTGACATGTCCGGGATAATTTTTGCAGACCGATCTTGTCGGAGGTGCCAGTGCCGGCGCCGGTGGTGAATCTAGTGGTCTCGGAGCGACGTTGGGCGGCGGTCTGGATGGCGGTATGTCCAAGTTGAAACCTCTCCCGTCCCCACACCTTGTTCCAATTCAAAACTGACTTGCCTTCAGCCGAGGGCGTTCTGGAGAACCTGGGCGGTGGAGCACTCAAGGAGTAGAATAGGGGGTCAACGGTGGACGGGTTTGATGGTTTATATTGGGAACTACAGGAGCAGGACTTCTAACTCCTTTCCCGGGTTGCTCTCGCTGTTGTTCGCTGCCCGCGTGCAATGTTTCCCAAAGCCTTCTTGTTGTACACACACACACACACACATATATATATATAGATGGGCTCGGTTCGGTAAGAAATCCGCAGTGCAAAATTTCATATGAGCTCTCCCTGTTTTTGGCTTGGACAGGATAAAGCACCGCCCGGGGCATCTGGCTTGACGCCACTGGTAATTTTGGGCGAGATCCTCGTTTTAGATATCTTACTATTCGAGAGGGTTGGCAACCCCTTTATGCGCTCTTCAGAAGCATAGCAGAAAGCAATGTGATGTATGGCTTCCCACCAATGTGTATGGCTTGTGCTTGCGTGTCTATAATCCCTGTTCGCTACCCAATGCGTTCGTTGTATTGGTTGTCTGCAGGTGAAAGGAAATTTAGAGACTTGGTCAGATCGGCCACATGCCTCCTCTACTGCATGTCTGCTAGATCGTCTTTAATCTCAATGTCGATGTCCGGAAGGGTGTGTCGTCGCCTCAGCTCGTCGATCTTCTCCGCAATGTCATTTGCGGTGGCTGCGGCAGCTGGAATGCTGACCTTCTCCTTGGTCTTCTCCTCCTTCTTGTAATCCTTGGCACCCGGCTCGAATCTCTTCTGTACGGCCTTGATCATCTTGCCGAACCAATAGATGTTCAGGGTATTGAGTGTGATGTTGCTGGCCAGATATATAACAGCCATCCAGACCGGCAGTGGGCCGGCCTCCTTTGCGTACCTCATGACGTCTTCGGTTCCCGGCAGTTGCTCATTCGCGGGTGTGATGGACATGTACTCGGTGTTCGGGGCGGTGAACAGCGCACGGTACATGTCGTACCACACCATGGCCGACTGTGCGACACCCCAGATAAGACGCGCCGAGAAAAAAGTGAAGAGAAGCACGATGCCGTTGTACAGCTGCGCCTTGGTCCCAGTCATGCCCAGTTTGTCGAAGAACCAGTGGATGTTGAGGAAAGGGGTCGACAACTCGTAGAGGATAAAGACGGTGGCGTAATAGTTCAAAAATGGTCTCTGTTGACCATAGTCAGGAGTGGTGGTCTGCATACAGCGTTCACACGAGGTGATATGGATAAATAAATAAATAAAAGAAACTCACGTAGCCAAGAGAGTAGACGGAGAGCGCGCTGACAGCATGGGCGAGCAACCCAACGCCAAAGACGTCCAGGTTGCAGATGGTGATGCAGAAGTCCCAGACAAAGTATCCAGCTGCGAGCGACTGGACCAAGCCGCTGGATCCGGTGTAGCCCCAGATGCGCCCCTGCCAGTCCATAGAAGCGCGCTCCTTATCCGTCAACATGACCCAGAGGGCAACGATGCAGATCAGGACGCTCTGGAACAGGGACACGACGTGAGAATCCCAGCTGGCCCGTTTTCCCCTCGATTTTGGGTAATGTTCGGGGGCATATTTGTTAGAAACCCATGGCGAGACGACGAGGTGGATGAACGTGTAGAGGAGGGCTGCGGCGATGACTTCGTGAATGTGCTGCGGCAGCACAGTCATGTTGTACTTTTCTGCGAATGGCCTGACCCATTCCTCGAGGGCGGGTATAGGCGGTATGAAGAAGGGGTCCTTCATGGCTGCGGTCTGCCTTTGGAATTTGAACCCAGATCAGCAATTAAGGATCGATCATCAAGACGAGAGAGCTGACCGGGAGGGAAAAGGTTGGCGGGAGGCCAGGGGGGGGGGGGGGGGGAAGAGAAGACGACCAGGGAGGCCCCAGGTCAAAGTAAAAAACATGGCAAAACTATAAACCGAGACAAGCAAAAACCCCCCGAGCACGACC
>JACWST010000014.1:190653-224062 GCA_014850475.1 Cryphonectria naterciae | reverse complement strand
GACAAGAAACACAAAGCTGGGAGAGAACGAGGAAAAAGAAAAGGCGGGGGGGGGGGGGGGGGGGAAGGGGGGGGGGGGGGGGGGGGGGGGGGGGGGGGGGAAGAAAAGAGCAGAACAAGGCATGCCTCTCTTTATATAAAAGAACTTGACCGACCTTTAATCAGAGCCAAGGAAAACCCACATGAGACGAACCCCGCAAGCTGGAGCCTCCGAGGCAGTCGACAGCCTAAGCAGATAGGCCGACAGCCACCAGATCAAAGCTGCGCTGCTCCGGGTGTGTGTGTGTGTGTGTGTGTGTGTGCAGGCAGGGCGCTCCAGAATTCTTGTTGGGATCTGCACGCGGTCTCTCCTCGCGAGGGTCCAGCGTGCCTCGATCACCAGGTGTGCGCTGCTCAGCTGAAGGTGCAATGCAAGCGTGCCAGGAGCAAGTGAAGAACTCCTACAAGCAAGGCTACCGATTCTCAGGCACGTTGACGTCGTGTGACGCTCACACACAATGTACTTTGTGGTTTAAAAAAAAAAAAAAGAGTGGTGCTTGGATTGTTCCAAATCTTATCGTCACATCGAGGCGAAACAACCATATGGACCCTTAAATTGTTGGGAAAATCGGCGGGTACTTGCGCAATACCTGTCAGCCCACGTAAGTGTCTTTCTTGGCTGACAAGGCATAAATTTCACGCCAGGTCTCTCACCCGGCCAACCCAAAACAGCTGAACGGTTGCGTGTACGGCTGCCCCTCGGCTGTGGGCACTGGGGGAGGTTGGAGGCTGGAATGCACAGTCGTAGGAGGTCCTCAAGAGTAGAAACTGTTCATAAAAATCGTTGCGTTGGCTAAAATAACGACGACAAAGTGGTGGCTGAGGAGTTGGGAGCATCGGATGCTCTGAAAGTCACTGGTGAGGAAATGGCAGTGCTCTCGGCGCAAGGCGTACAAGAGAGGGGGTAGAATTCCAGGTCTGCCCCTCTTGGGGGTATTCCTTTGTCCCCCCATTCTCTGCGGGGCTCTCCTTCCCCCTGCCACACCTACTATTGTACGAACAGGGTAACACCCCCTGACCGTCATGGCCCGTGCACCTCTCCAAATGACCAGGGTGTTCACCGTTCATAGGAGCTTAGCAACTGACACTCACTATCACGAGCTCATTCTGCCCATACGTACTGGCGATGCCTCCAAGTCAAGTCAGGCGCCATATTGAACGCTGCGTTTCTGAGTGAATTGGCTGTTGTCTTTGTTGTGGGAACGTGGAAGCCTCTCCCATTGGTTGCCCCAGGACCAGGCGTTTTTTCTCGGATGCCACCACCACGGACAATCCGACGGTCAACACCACGTTTCCATTATTTCCACTCTCGAGCAGCAGGGTCAAGGGCGAGAACGGCTTTAGGGCCGTTGACTGAGGGGATATGGCCGACCTTTTATACGATTTACTAGCATCACAGCCTGGTGCTGACCTGCCCAAGACACCCGAAGATCAGACCTCCCTGGACTACCTGAAGCACCTGGCTGCTCAGCCTCTGTCGTCTCTAGACAAGACCGAGCCCCAGTCCATTTCTCAATCCTCTCATACCCTCCTCATCTCTCTCCAGTCCTTATCCAAGAGGTCGTACAAGCCCATCATCGAATCCGCATCTCATCATGCTTCGCTACAGACTGCCCTTCCAGCACTGGCCAGCAGTACGGCAGAGTTGCGGCATGCTATACCGAGATTGGACAACGAGGCCGTGAAATTCTCGAGCACATACAACAAGGCCAACGAGAACAATGTATTGGCGAGGAGGAAACGGGCTCTGCTTCTGTCGAGGAACGTCGAGCGTCTCGTGGATGTGCTGGAGCTCCCCACCTTGCTGAACTCGGCCATCTCGGCCTCCCCACCGAATTACTCCTCGGCACTAGATCTCAATGGTCACATACGAAGATTACATTCTCTCTACCCGACCTCGTCGCTGATCGCATCTATATCAGCGCAGGCAGACGAGGCAATGAAGACGATGGCAGCGAACCTGGTACTCTCGTTGAAAGCACCGGGGCTGAAACTAGCCGCCTCATTACGGACCATCAGCTGGCTACGGAGGGTACTTCCTGATCTTGAGACGGCCGGGTCACAAGACAAGAGCCATGGCTCGCAGGACAGAGTCTTGGGGGCGGTGTTCTTGGTGTGCCGCCTTGCCACGCTCTTGAGCATGCTTGATGCACTGGACCCACTGAAGGAACTCGCGGACCAGGAGAAGACACGAGAAAAGTCCATCGGCAGCGGGAACGCCTGGTCAGGAGGCCAGCAGACGGAGCGGTACCTGAAGCGGTACATTGAGATATTCCGCGAGCAGAGTTTCGCAATTGTTTCTATGTACAGGAGCATCTTCCCGGCGGCCGCTGATGCATCAGCTGCTGCGAGCGGAAAGGAGGATCCCCTTGAGCCGCTACCATCGTCTCTGTCGACTTTTCCGCTGTATCTTGTCGACATGCTACTCGAGACTTTGCGGCTGTACCTGCCAACCGTAAAGGACCAGGCATCAAGGGATAGTCTGTTGACGCAGGTTTTGTACTGTGCCGGCAGCTTGGGCCGGCTGGGGGGTGACTTCGGTTTGTTCTTGGCGGGCTTAGACCTTGGAAGTGAGGCAGAGGAGGAGTGGGTAGAGGTCGTGAGGCGACATCGACAGTTGGCTGGACGCTTGGAGTCCATCGTCGGAGATTTCAAAGATAAGACAACAAAATAGATATCCCTCCGCTCAAGAGGAGGGCTAGAGGCCGGGAGTCCCGGAGGACACCACTTACGACTTAGGTTGGTGAGTGAGTCAATACCCCTGAGAAAATACAGCTCACATCCTTTGCGTACGGGACTGCGCGATATATGACAAATCTGATTCATCTTCTTTGCCGAGCCAAGAAGAATATGAGTCTCCCACTGACGAGTATCTTGGTATGTACTGTAAGATCGGGACGACTTCCAAGCACGGGGTTGACACAAAGTGGAGACAACACGGCACTTCCCGGACTGTGACGCATTCCGCCGGATCGGCCGCCGCTCCGGTCCCCAAAAACCTAAAAAAGTATGCCGTCACCACTGATCTTGAGCTCTTGTCCCTCATCCTCACAACAACAAAGACGACATCCCTCTTCTTGCGCCCACATCACGATACAATGGCTCTATCCGCGATCTGAATCAGCTCGATCAACCGTCATTAGGTGCAACGAGACGGTCAACAGAAATGCTGAATCATGAACCCTTAGCATTTCCGGACACTCGAAACACCAATCATACTGCGGTTCGCCCGAAATACACTTCGCGATGAGCAGCGATGGCTCTCCCAAGGCCAAGTCCAAATCGAGTGAGCATCTTTGAATCATGTGTGCATTTCATACGCACAGGTCTGACTAAAAAGCGCAAAGCCTACCACTTCGTAGCCGGCCTTGGTTCTGGCATGCTCTCCGCCGTCCTCCTACAACCTATCGATCTCCTCAAGACTCGTGTGCAACAATCTGGCCACCACTCCCTGACCGCTGCCATTCGCGAGATCCGAAACTCCCCTCGTGTACTGCCCGCGCTATGGCGAGGGGCAACACCATCCGCTCTGCGCACCGGCTTCGGAAGCGCAATATATTTCACGTCCCTGAATGCGATCCGGACCAACGTCTCACGCGTTCCCTTCCTCGCCGCAGACACCGGGACCGGCGATGGCGCACGCAGTGCCATTAGAGACCGTATTAAAGCTGGTGCAGGGCATCAACACTCGTCTTCGCTGGTCAAGCTCTCCAACATGGGGAACCTGCTGGCGGGTGCAGTGGCGCGCACGTTTGCTGGCATGATCCTGATGCCGCTGACGGTGATCAAGGTGCGATACGAATCCAATCTGTACTCTTACGGCTCGATATCGGCGGCAGGACGGGATATCCTGGCAAAGGAAGGGGCAAAAGGTTTCTTCTCTGGCTTTGGCGCGACGGCCATGCGGGATGCGCCCTACGCAGGACTGTATGTGTTGTTCTACGAGCAGAGCAAGAAGAGGCTGAGCGCGTCGCGCCGGGGCAGCGACAGCTCCCGCTCTGCCGAGTCAAGGGGACCCAGCAGGATGGGTGTCTCGACTGCTGCGACCATCAACTTTTCCTCGGGGGTCATCGCCGGCGGCGCGTGCTCTGCGATATCGAACCCCTTCGACGCGGTCAAGACCAGGATACAGCTACAGCCCGGCGTGTATCGAAACATGTTCCATGCGGCGCACATGATGGTGACCCAGGAAGGCATGCGCTCGTTATTGGATGGTCTGGCTCTGCGTATGGGCCGTAAGGCTCTGAGCTCAGCACTCGCATGGACAATGTATGAGGAGTTGGTCAGGAGGGCTGAGGTCACATTGAACCCTACAAAGAGAAGGGAGAATGTCTTGTAAGAGAAAGGAAATAGGCTGCATCATATTGGGGGGCAGGTCTGGGGCGCATTTTTGCTGGAGTTTGGGGGGCTTTGAAAAATCGGCAAGATACCACTCTGATTCCCTTGGATCAATCACCTTTTCTCTCACCTCAAAGGAAACAAGGGACTCCACTGAGGTGTTTACATCAGTGTTGGCTCCGACTTTGTGATCTGATGAACTTGATTGTCGTGTGCAGTGGAGTAGTTTCCCTGCAAGGCATATCGACTTTGGGTCAATTGGCTTGCCTGCTTTTACATCTGCACACCTCGTCTCCTCTCAAATTCAAACCGACTTTTCCTTTCTTTTGTGACAGCTGCAATGCCGAGCATCTTCAATGCCTTGGTGCCCAGCAAATCAGAACTGATAACCTATCAGCTTCAAGACTTGGCTTAGCTTGTTGTTGTTGTTGTTGTTGTTGTTGGGATGATGGCCTCTGGCAGAGTGAAGCCCTCGTGGCCCACTAAGAGGTTTGTCCTCATGCCGTGGGATGTTTCTCGTTATTCAACACAGCTCATGGCTGTGAGATTCGTCCAAAAGTTTGCTGCTGAGGCAGCTGCAGAGGTCAGATTTCATCTCCGGGCTGTCGATGCTGCTATGGCTGCTGCATTGTCCACTGCTGCTGTGAAGAGGTCTGAGGAGAGGGAAGCAGCAGCACTTGCTGTCAAGGAAGATACAGACAAGGGAACCCGAGCCCATGCTGCTCAGTCAGTTGCCGTCCAGGTGGCCACTACTACGAAGCAGGAAGCTGCAGGACTACTCACGGCCGTGGAGAATGAGGCATCTCCATGCGAGTCACCAGCCAAGCATCATCATCAAAAGCCAGCTATCAACGACATCTCAGACAAGCAAGGAAAAGTCAAAACGACCATCACGCTGCCTCCCTCCATCAACAACAACAACAATCATCAAGCAAGCACCATCGCCAAGGAACTTACGGTACTTCCATCATCCAATATGGACGCGGAGAACCACAACAGTAACAACGTCAACCGCTCCCTCGCTCGCGATCGCGAGGGCAATTTCGTCCCTGACCCAGAGGCTCCTGAGTTCCATTTTCCTTGGGCCCCTGCTGGCGCGAACGCGTTTTCGAACGAGGAGACTCAGTTCTCTCAGCGGACTCCCGAGATCGAGGGGCCTTCTCTGGGCAGGAATCTGGCTCTGGCTATGGTCAGGGTAAAAACGGGCAAGCCTAAGATCATGAACGAGCGGAACACTTGGTGCAGCAGATTCCTTGACGTGAGTCTTGTTCTTTCTTACCTCTTACTATCTTTGCAAGTTGTTGATGGCTTGGCCATATGTGACTGACAAAAGTTCGTCTCCAGGCCTTCAATGGTGACGAGAAGGGTGATAACAGTGTCACCCTGCGCGCCTTCCTCAACACCCCCGACCTCCCCCTCATCTACAAGCTCAAGTCCTACATCGCCTTCAGCACCAAATTCGTCCCCAAGCCCTCCTCTACCGACGACGGTGGCGGCGGCAGCGGCAGTCGCAGCCTCTCCATGTACGCTCCTCTCGCGCGCTCGCGTGGCTCTACGTTCACCAAGGACGATGCCGGCCTGCTTAGCTCCCCGAAGAACCGCTGGCACAAACAGTTCATGAAGGACGACGACGGCGATTCCGGCTGGGAGACAGAGCCCTACAGCTCCGACGCTGTTACCGCCAGCTCCGAGGACGAGGAGACCTGCGCCCTGAGCAGGGAGAACGAGTGTCGCCGCGAAACCCGCCTCCACTACCTCAAGCAGGCCGAGCGTACCTACGAGGAGTGCGTGCTTGTCTACACCGCCGATGAGGATGTCGAGCTCCTGGCACACGAGAAGGCTTGGCTGGAGTACGAGCTTCAGGCTGCCAAGGAGGCCTGAGCTGGCTGATGAGGGTGGGCACTACATACTACGGGCCGCGAATGGATGGGTGAGGGGCAACTCTCGGTAGCACTGCCTCAACGTGACTGCTCAATGCAATGGTTGAGGAGTGGGGCCTATAGTGTCGAAATTGACTTGCGAAACGTCACCAAAACGATGCGTCGTGACAAAACCATTGTGAAGTTCAGAGGATGTGTGCATTGTTGGTTGGGACTGCTGCGTAGCTGGCTGCCAATGTCTCCACCGTTTGAATTGTCTTTACTTCGTAGACTTCTTCGGTTTAGCGCCAAACTTCTTTTTGCTGCCCTTCATCTTCAGATCTTTGGGCTTGCCATCCTTGGAACTCGCACGGCGACCCTCGAAGATGATGGCCTCAGGTGTCTTCAACGCGACAAAACCCTCCTTCTTCCCCTTACCAGGTCGTTCATATCGCTTCTCGCCCTTCTCCCTCCACTTGCCTGCTCTTGCATTCGACTTGGATATCCTGGCCTTGGCGGCTGCAGAATGACCAAGCAGCTTCCCAGCCCGGCCCGCCATGGTCTGCTGTTCAGCGGTGAGCTTGGGCACATATCTGGTGCTCTTCTTGCTAGCTTTGGTGCTTGTCTTGAGCGCAGTGATCTTCTCGGCTGTCTTCTTCTCCATCGCCCTGGCCGTCTTGTGGGGAGCTTTGCAGCGGCTCACGCGCAGCTGGCGAGGCAGCATGGGTGGAAACTTCTTCTCGTTCAGGAGAAGAGCTGCTTCGACGGAATTGCCATCCTGTGTATCGCGTTAGCACCTTAACAATCACTCAATCACTCCTTGCGCCGACCGTCACTCACATAGAATTGTACATAGGCAATGCCCTTGCCAACTCTTGTCACCTGGTCACGCACTACTCGTACGCTTTCGACCTTGCCGGCATGCTGACCGAAAGTCCGCCACAGACCCTCCTCGACGTCCATTGGCACCTTGGTGCGCTTGCGCTTCTCGGTCTTCTCCTTGCCATCCTCACCCAGCTTCACGTTGAGCACAGTCTCGTCATCCACGAAGCCCAGGTTGCCGACGAACACGCATCGCCGGTGGTCGACCTCGGCTGGGTGGGCAACACTGTCGACTCGCAAATGACGGTCCAGCACGACCGTGCCATTCAGCTTCGCGCACGCCGCACGGGCTGCGGCCACGCTGCTGTACACCACGTATGCATTGGCTGACTGTGTTGTTGCCTCCATCGTGGCCTTGGTGATGAAGGCGGCGCGCTTTGGCATTGCAGCTGTGGAGAAAGCCACGGACCGGAAACGGAGCGACTCAATGGTCTGCGGCGGCGAGGCTTCTTTGTCTAGCACCGAGGAGAGATGCGCCAGCAGCGTCTTCTTGGCCTTCTTTGAGTTGATGGCTTCGACGGAGACGTTGGACAAGAAGACGGTGCGCGAGGCCTTCTCGACCTCGTCGGGCTTCTTGGTCTCCTTGAGAGATTCATGCATGGGGATATCACCATCTGAGTCCTCCTCGCCGTCCTTCACCTTCGATGCGTCTTCTGCCTCCTCTTCATTGTCGCTCTCTGGTAGCTTCCGTCGCTTGTTGACGGGTGGTTCCTCGTCCGTCAGCTTTTGGAAATACTTGCTCTCCAGGTCGTGGAACTCGTCCTGCTTCCTCTTGCGCTTCTGCTTGCGTTCGTGCTCCTGGGCCTCGGCAAAAAGTTGCGCAGCAGCGTCGCGCTCGTCGGCTTCACTGTCTGCAGAGTCGCTTTCTTCGTCCTCGGAGCCCTCTTCTTCCTCGCCACCCTCAGACTCCTCGTCCTCGTCCTCAACATCGGAATTGCCCTCCTCATCACTGCCAACCTCTTCTTCATCCTCATCCTCTTCGCCCTCGCTCTCTGGCTTCAGCCTCGGCTTTGGCGTGATCAATGCAGGGTATCGAGTCTTCACAGGTGTCTTCACGGGCCCGGACTATTGTCTTTTTATAAGTTTTTGCTCTGTATTCGGGGAACCAAGTTCTGACGGCAGGTCTTACGCTTGCTGAGAAGAGAGCGTCAAGGGTCGGGTCTATCCTCTTTGAGGAAGCAGACAGCGCGGAGCTCCTGAAAGCTGATTAGAGACCATGAAATCTTTGCTTCGCAGCACCAGAAGACCTACTTATTCTTCGCCATTTCAAGACGTCGAGGAGTGTCAATCAAAAGACCCTCCGATCTGCCGACTGCGCCTTGTAAGTTCAACAGAGAATTACAAGAAAGATGAGACTGCAAGCACAGTCGGGACGTCCAGAAGGACTGGGCAGGTAAAGAGATCGTCCCACTGAAAAGGGAAGAATTAATCCGGTTGGTCCAATCAGTCTGCGAGGCAGCATTCAAATCCTCAAGGCAGGCGAAATATGGTCGCAATCCAAGGCGCGTTCGCAAAAAAAAAAAAAAATGATTGCCAAGACCCTTATCGATAGTTACCATGACCTTGTAAGTACACCACTGGGCGCAAGGGCCCTCGGCAGGCAACACAGCGGCACCCTTGTTAGATGGAGAAGCACGCCGCGGTGAAGCAGGTTGCCCATTCACGCCCCGATTCCCTTCCCCTCGGCGCAGGATATCCAACCTGCCTCTCCTTACCACATCACTACTACGAGACATTTTCCCAGCTCAACCTCACAAGTTTGGCAAGACACGACCCACATAGTACTACTTTTCTGTCGCATGGCATACAGTTTCAACCTCTAATCCACCGAATTGCTCTAAACCTACCCTACGCCGCCTTTCAACTCGATTTTCCTACCCGTTGCGCCCGACACCGGGGCACACACCCACACCTACCCCCCCAGACCTCGAACTCCGACACAACTCAGCCATGGCAAGCGGCGCCACCGCGCCGCCTATAGCAATGGCCAATCCCCCGCACTCCCTTCTCGACCAAGACACTAGCACCGTATCCTCTCCGCTTAGCGAGGTCATCGAGGACAAGGACACCGAACACATGGATGTCGACATGAAGAGTAACCCCTCCGATGACGCCGAACCCGAGCGGGCAGAGAACGGCCGAGCAGGTGAACTCACAGGCAACGAAGACTCCGAGTCCCTGAGCGACATCGACTCCGAGGCAAGCACAGAGCGACTCTACGATAGCCCGCGCAAGAGCAACGGACAGCTCAATAATATAGCTTCAAATGTCGACTACGCGAAAGAGCCACAATCTGACAAGGTCCTCCGTTCCTTCAACCGAAGCCCAAGCAAGCTACAAGAGCAACTACAAGCTGTTGTGGGCGTGGCGTCTGGTGACGATGACAATGAAGATCTCTCTGAGGCCTCCGCAGGCGAAAGCGAGGCTGATTCGGACAAAGACACCGGGAAATCACAAAGGAGCTCTCGTTTCTCACACCAGAAGACCCGGCAGTCGCACATCGTGGCAAGTGATGAGCCCTCGGCTGATTCAAGAAAGCGCAAGCGATTGGCTCCGGGAGGGCAGTCTAGCGACAACGAGCATCCCCGAAAGAGAGCCAACTCGGTCATCGATCCCAGTGACGCAGTCTCTCCGCTGTCCAAGGTGCTATCTGAAGAACTGGGGCGGGCCAACTCGACAGGCGGCAAGAGCGCTGAGCAATCCGGTGCCGAAAACGACGACACAATAATCAAGGAGGACGTCGATGCTATCGCGGAATCGGTCGAAAAGCCTACAAATGAGCTCCTTACCAGATCCAGAAAGTCAAGGCGCAGTACCCCGAGGAGGTGGAAGGCTTCTGCAGACGAAGCCCCGGTGGAGGCCCAGGAAACAGAAGAGCCGGCTGCAGAAAATGACCAGCCACCAGAAGATGAGCCGATTGAGACGGCTGAGGTTGACGAGGAGGCTGAAATTGCACACAAGAATGAGGAAGAATGTGAGTAGGCTCCGATTGCCACTTACGACCCTGTCGCAACTGACCCATTGCCTGCAGTGGAGAGAAAACGACATGCTTTTGACCAGTTAGGAACGATCGAGAAGCAATTTGCAGTTCTACGGGATCGGTAGGTACTCCTTGGCGATTCTGGTTCGTTTCTTGAGATTCATACTGACGTGCCACTGCCGCTACGCAGACTCTACGAGGAGCGACTCGCACAGCTCAACGAAGAGCAGGCGTTGTTGGAGGGGGACAACCCGACCCATCCCGAATACCTTGCGATGATGCAGTGCATCGATAGCCGCCGTGACGACAAGCTGAGAGTAACCGAGATCGAGTACCAGTACAATATGGAGGCCCTGGATCGGTGGGCCGTGGCCCGCCGAGCCCAGATCTTGTCTCAATTTTACCAGAGCGTGCGGGAATCAAGAGAAAAAACGCTGGACGAGCTCGGGAAACAATGGTACGAGATACAACACGAGCGCAGGAAGAATGCCAATCCGATACCGGATTATGGTTTTCGATTTCCCAAGACGAAGGCGCTGCAGAAAAAGCAGGCAATTGCGCACAGCAAAGAGACCTCGATTTTGGCTGGAGTTGCCCAACACCATGGGTTCCCTGCTGCTCCTGAGATGAAAGCTGCATCGCGGGCCGAAATTGAGGACGACTTTGAAGCTATGCATGTGAGTCTTGAAACCTCAATCTTGAAGCAGCGGAATGTATACTGATACGAGTGGCAGCGAGCTCGACACAGCGTTATGGGCTCCGCGCAGCAAGTACAGCCCACGCTCAATGAATATGGAGCAGTGCCCTTTGGGCGAACCCTAGGACCGGCCGGGGAGCAGTTCTTGGAGCAGACACCGTGGGCCAACCCAAAGCACCCATCACATGGCGCACGGCGGCACTCGCATGGCGCTTATGCCGGCCCACCAGCGTTTTCGAACCAAACGAAAACACTACATCAACAAGCCGGCGCTACCTGGTATGCAAATGGCCAAGTGAATGGAGATTCGGGGCACAAACATACCCCGGGGGGAGATCAAGAAACGGGGCACGCGCGGAAGGTGGCTGAAGGCCGCCACATCTGAGCGTGAGACTGGTTGCCATTTGCATGTGCCGTGCGGTCTCGGTTGTTTTTTTTTTAGGAGTTGCGATACCCCTGGGGATGAAAGTGTTCTTTTCTAGCTTGTACCTGGTCGTGCGTCTGGTCTCTTTTCTCTGCGCAGCGTCGGGCGGTCAGTTCTGGGCGGCTATTGACTTGACTTCAGTAGCCTCAGAGCCGTGTATGACAACAGCAGCATTCTACTGGGAGGAGTTTGTCCGATTTTTTTCTCTTATGATTCGCAGCTATGAGCTAATATTCGCGACGGCGTTGTCGGTTTCTTCTAAATGCCATACGGAGCCTCGTACTAGCAAATGGCCCAAATTAGATCCTTTTTGTTGCTCTCAATAGAGTATTGTAGCTATAGAAGTATGCGCCTGTGATCAACGCATATTGATACACGCCAAACCAAGCCTACCCTTTCTCGTGGGCACTCGTATGCTTCGTAGTGTAATATTCCTCCGTAACATGCTCTATTCGGGCTGCTCGTGGTCATATTGCGCAGCCAAATCACATTCTGACGAGCAGCCGCCATGTATGTCGTGCCGTTCCCCACGTTTAGACAAAGATATTCTTTCATTTCTTGGCTACCTCGGGGCTGCCTTGTTGTGCCTGGTGGACCGGAACATCGGGTACCTTGACGTCTTCGAACTCGTCCTGGCCGACGGCTTTGATCGTGTATATGTCTGTTCAAGATCAGTCTTTGGGACCTCTGACGCAGTATTTTTTGCTGCCTCGGGATCAACGTTCGACGTACAGACACCGGTGACAAGCCCAGCCATGATCAGGCCCGTCACGGCATTCTTGACCAGATATGGGCGCCGCGCCCGCAAGAGGGCTGCGGACTGCGCGTTGGCTCGGGTATAGTAGCTGGAGTGGTCGTACCTGTTTCGAGACTGGTGGGTCAGTGGCCATGGAACACTTTGTGTTGTGCATGCGCTTTTGGATCTCACCCTGCCATATTGAAGAGAAACTTGGTCTTCCACGTTGCGGTGTCGGAGAGAAAAAAAGGAAAGAAAGGTTGGTCGCCTGATTCCGGTAGATTCAGATGCCTGACTCTGTGATCAAAAAAGTTGGGTTATGTAAGCTAAGCTGTGATCTCATCCGTCTTCAGTACCGCCGCTGGGTGGTTACAGGGGGAGGTCCTCTCAAACAGGGGTCGCAGAGGGTAGCAGCTAGTGAGCAGGGAACAGTACCAAGTAACTCAATCACTGTCGACGCGCTTAGACTCGATTTTCTAGGCAGCGTCTGCTTCTCGACCACACTCAATCGTCATCTCTCTCATCAACCAAACCAAACCCACGGCCGCAGCCTTTTTACACTGAAACAAAGTCACCACCGATCTACCGACTCCCAGACGGCACACACATCGATTCATAGTGACGGCTCGCATCAACTTTATGTTAATCCCTAGCGAAGCAAAGAATGCGACTACAAATTGGGCAAGATCACCGCGACACTAACGACGTCTTTCAACAAAGCGACACTTGCGCGTCACGGCAATTCTCTCCAACCTCGCTCCTTGGTCACTCGCTCTGGATGCACGTTGCAAACTGATGACTCCTGCTGCCTCTCGTTCTGACTGCTCCTGCTCTACACCCCATCGTCGACCCTCTGGAGCTCCGCCTCGTCCCAAATACAACACCTTCATCCTCGTAGAGTAAAAGCTGGGACGTCCCCCTCCCCTCTCCCACAGACAAATCTCCCCGTCTTCCACAATCCAGCTCGGCTCCCTGCAAGCCCTTGTGTCTGGGTCCTCTGCTGCCCAAGATCTTTGTCCATCATGGCGGCCGGCGATGTGCAGTCTGTGAGCGAGCAGCTCAAGCAGCTGAACGAGGCCAAGAAGGCCGTCCTCAGCGACCCGCAGGCCTATTACTCGCAAATCATGGTGGGCATCTTGCCGCTGGCCAGCCCCAACACCAACGTTGAGCTGCGCAGATGGGCCACCAACTTCATCGCCGAGGCCTTTGCGACACCCGCCCTGCCTGGCCGCGACAAGGAGGGCATGAGTCTGCAGGTGGTCGGCCACCTGCGCGTCCTGCTGGAGAACCCCAAGGAGGACCCCTATGTTTTGAAGAGCGCCATCCAGGCGGCAGCGAGCATTTTCCCACATGCGATGCGATGGATGTACGTCTAGTCTCCTCAGTGCTGCTGTTTCCCGGTGGCTTGTCGCTGTTTGACGGGAACGGGAGTTTTCTTTGCTGTTGTCTCTGTTTCGGTGCCCTTTCTTCGAGGTACTATATCCACAGTTTTTCAGGGTGGCTCTGCTGACACAGACTTTTTAATCTTTATTCTTTATTATAGAATACATAACTCATACGAACGAGGACCATGGGACGACTTGATGGCCATCAAGCAGAGGATACTGCGGATATGGGACGATGCTGCCTCTGTTCTGAAGGCCTGCTGTATCAAGTTTGCCCAGCGTGTGGTTCTCGCACAGACAACAGCTATTCACATGGACAAGGTAAGAAAGAGTCTTTGTAGACTGTGGTGCCGTTCAGGACTGAGACATGGATAGCAGCAGCGCAATGGCTTGGAGGTGTCGTTGGGAATGGTCCCGGCAGACCACCCTTTTCTCGACATTAGACAACTTGAAGCAGAGGCTACCGGCCTCCTCGACAGGATGCTCAGTGTACTTCAGGATAACAGCAGGTAAGATGCGGAAACCTTGATCGAACGCCAAATCAGACTCTTACTAACACAGCAGTTTGATCTGCAGCGATGCTATTGTAGTAGATGGAACATTGAATTGTCTGTCTATCCTCATCCGCTCCAGACCATCTACGTCCACCCGTGTCCTCAATGCTGTCTTGGGCTTCAACCCGCTCAAGCTTGCAAATTCGCCCATGACTCCCAGAACGCGTGTGCTTGTTAAGTCTATGGAGAAGACGACGAGACAGCTATTGGTCCATCTTCTCAGACGGTATGTGCCTTTCTCCTCAGGGTCCAGGAGGGACGAGAACCGACTGACTGACGAATACCAGGGATCCACAGAACCCTTGGGCACCCCGGATGCATGCTCACGTGGAGCGGCTCATGCGCTCGCGTGCTGAGATCCTCGAAGGGGCCGGTAGCAAGAGGCACTTGGCCGAGCAACAACTATACGGCGACGCCAAGCGGCAGAAGATGACGGAGCCTGCCCAGGCACAGATTGTCACACCAGCACACCCACCCAACAGTCTGGCCGCCCTCTTCACCCTTCCTGGCACCCCATCTCTGCAAGCCATAGATGCAGCGCAGGTGCCGGCGCCTATAGCGGCCAAGATTGTTGTGGCAACACTCTCGAGGATCGATCATCAGGCGCTCAACAGGGCTATCAAGGCCGTAAGCGAGCGTCTTGCGGCCAAGGCTGCTGCACAGGCTCCAGTATTAAATCCAGATACCGCGCCGCTGGACGTTGAGGATGATGATGACTATGAACCGGACTATATGATGGCCGAGGATACGGAACAGATTCTCAACAAGTTGGACGGCACGCCGCGAGCCGAGCAGCAGCAGCAGGCGGATGCTGCATCGTTGGCCTTGGGCCCATTCAAGCTGCCACCCCCACCAAAACTTACCCCTGAGGCTGCAGCATCAGCCGGCCAGGTGACGGTAGCTCGGGTCCTCGACGCGGTCAAAGGACTGGAAGACCCACTTGCGAAGAAGACCAAAGCTGGCATCAATAGGCTTGCGGCGAACTCGTATGATAGGGAGTCGATGCTGACGTTCATCGTCCGCCTGGGCACACGCTCAGGAGCTGGCCTCGAGGAGACTGACATCAAAGCCGAGGACAGCGATGCTATAGTGCCACGCAACCCACTGAACGGTAACGCCATCCGCGAACGGTTGTATGCTTACGTGCTGGAGGACTTTCGCAAGCGTATCGATGTCGCGGTCGCCTGGCTCTGCGAGGAGTGGTACAATGACAACCTGGCAAGGCAGCAGAGCTCGGACGCGCCGCTGCACTACGTCAAGTGGGCCAGCAAACTCGTCGACGGCTTCTTCCCCTATCTCAATCCCTCGGACAAGGTGCTCATGCGGTTCTTAGGCGAGATACCGGAGCTCAACAAGGCGATCCTCACCAAGGTGACACACCTGTGCGCGGATCCGGCCATGGTTCAGCTTGCGCTTACGACCTTGCTTTATCTCGTTATGATGAAGCCGCCGGTGAGGGATATGGCGTTGGACACGGTTCAGGACATCTGGATCGAGTGTAAGTACTCGCTTGGAATTCCATGCAATGGAGAAACGTGTGGCTGATTAGTTCCCCAGATGAGGATGCTCGCCCCATGGCGGCAAAGTATCTCACGAAATGGCGTCCGGGTTTCCTCGAGTCGCAGACTGCAGGCGGGGAGGGCAACGACACAACTGCTCTGCCACCAGCTGTCGCCACCTGAGCTGTGCTCTGGCTCATACAAGCGGATCCCACCTGGGCAATCTCGTCCACGCGAACTCTCCTGAAATTTTTCATTGGGCAGAACACACAGCCAGTGTAAAGCAAAACAGATCCTTATCGGGTTAGGAGAGCGTCAAAGCATAGCACGGTTTCATTACAGGAGGAGGGGAAAGGGGTTACCTGTTGCTGGAGGCTGAAGTTGACACGCTGCTTGTTCATCATTGGGCTCGTCAGGGAAGTTTACACCCTTCAGCAGGACATTTTTGCACTTGGATCAATATTATATACCTATGTACTATTGAGTCACAAAGAAGAAAGCAAGGCCAATTGGCAGTCTATCCATCTATAGTATGAATGAAGGCATATCCTCGCCGATTTGAGCATCAGAGAGTTAGGTTTAATCATTCAACCATCAAGTACAGCAAATGTCTGGTTGTTAATTATCAGCCCTGTGTTGAAGGAGTGACATATCATCTATTTACTATCCCTAAGTCCTTCGTATTATCATCTCTGTAAATCATGCTGGTGAAGTTTCGTACTATGAACCAAGAAGAAGAAGAAAGAAAGAAAGACATCTTGCCAATGCTCGAACAGACCAGTCGCAGTGCGCTGCCCCCTCCATCGTCATCGCTGACGCTCAAGAGCAGATGGTCTGATACGAGCCCAGCCCGGCAGCAGTGGCATTGTAACACGCCCCAGCAGCAATCGGGATCGCCTCCGTCGCACACTCAGAGTCAGAAAAGACATAGACTAATTTTTGGTAAATTTTTTTGATATTAATTTTCAAGACGTTTCCTTTCGAGAGAAAAGAGAAAAAAATACATAGGGTAAGGGGAGGAAAGGGCATGCATAACAAGAGGCGTTTGCTTACAAGAGCAGCCGGAAAGTGTGATATCCAGGACAAGGACGGACTCGATGTCCAGCTCGGACGGGAACCCGAAGCAGGTGTTGGCGTCGGACTGCTCGTACGTATAGACGCCCTGGTTGGCCGCGGAGCATCCAGCCTCGCCGTAGGAGCGGAAGTCGATCATGTGCGGGTCGGACTGCCGGCGGCTGATGCTGGCGGCCGAGGTGGCGGCGGCGAGGGAGAGGATGGTGGTGATGAACTGCATTTTGGGGGAATTGGGGGGGTTTGGAAGGTTTGTGTGTGTGTGTGTGTGTGTGTGTGTGTGTTGGTTTTTGGTGTTTGTAGGGCGATGGAAAATCGGAGTTGGTGATGACCTGCCAGACTCATAACATCCGGGGAACGAAGCAAGCCGATCTACTTATACACCCTTTTCAGTATCGCATGCTTGATCTCCAGATTTTCCAGCCTCTCTCTCACTCACAAGACAATCCTTTAACACAGGTGGTATCCATCTCCAAGGCTGGATACGAGAACCAAACCTTCCTTCCATCTTGCCACTTCGCGCTCCTCCTCGTGAGTTGGCAAGACGCTGACTGTAAAGTTCGTTCGCGTGCCACGTTCATTGAATTCCCCCCTCCCAGAGGACCGCCCTGTGGCCCCTACCCCATCACGAGATCTACATACAACTCACTCATCTTGTTGCCTATCTGGGATACGATAGATGGTCCAGTGTCACCGGCTCGGGACGGCCGGCTGGCTGCCGCCGCTTGGTGTCAGCCTCAGCCAGCAGCAAGGGGCTCCAGGGACTTGATCCTACCGCAGCGCAGTGCAATGTTACATGCCGACTTTTCCTTTTGTCCCTGACGGTATTGGCTTTTGATGTACCTGGAAGGAAGTACGAGTGTCGCGTACTTATGCATGGCCAGGAAACGCGATTATGTACATGCAGAGGCACTGCAGTGTTGAGTCCGAGTATGAGACCCACACCTCGGACTTGCGCACGCTTCTGCCATGAAGAATATCCTCATGTTTTCAGGTCTGATTTGTTCTCTAGACGTATTCTGAATCCCAGAGGCCTGGCGTCGTGGGACATGAAAGCGGCAAAAATGTTTATACGTTGGTTTCTATCTGCAGAGGACGATTAGTGGCTACTCATAAGCATTCTCACCGTACTGCTTGGTAGAACAAAGCAATGCTGAGGCTGAGAAACTGCCTACAGTCCAATTCATACAAGGTGAAGCAGTGGTCATATCGGAAGATAGTGCTGACCACCATTCCTAATGCTTATTTTCCGAGACAATTTGTAAAAACCCGGGGAAATGATCCATCGTAAATAAGCCCATAGGGCCAAGCAGAGGTTCCACTGCACTCGTATAAAGAGAAGAAGTGCTCAAAACAAAAGGGTTGGATAAATATACTGGTCATTGTCGATCTCCCGCCCCGCCCTGTTTTTTTCTCCTTTCCTCTGCGTGTGCAAGTACTGCAAAAACTCCTTCGGGCCTTGGCTTGAGTTCTGATGAAGACATGCCAGTGGCAGACGAGATCATCTCGAGATACTCCCGAGAGGTCGTTAGACTTCAAGATCAAGTGCATCGTTGTGGTTTCTTGCCCCTTAAGACTTCGGTCACCGCCTATCATGGCATAAGGTTCGATCGTGGACACATGGTAACTTGACATGGTCATGATATTTGACGAAGAAATCACAGTGGCGATTAATCAGATCAGACCACTTGTTGCTGAGGAAAACTGATCATTTCCAATGACGAAGGAGAGATGACTTGCGCAACATGCTTAGCGCCGAGTTATAGACTCGGACCCCAGATCTCATGTCAGCAATACGAGACGGACACCGTCAAGACAAGCAAGCAGGCAGATGGATGAGGAGAACTCTTCCCCGAGTGGGGACTAACAAGAGAGGGCCGGTGTTGGGAGTTGTTATTACTTCGCGTCCAGTTTGCCCTCGACCTCCCGTTCCCACCATTCAGCCCAGTCCACGACCTTCTTCCCCCTCTTGGCTTCCTCGGCACAAAAGACCATGGCATGGCTCCTGATGACCTCGTCCAGCGTGCAACGTATGATCTCCTTCTGCGCCCTGTCGCTCGTCCAGCCCTCATCGCGCTTGTTCTTGACCACGTCGATAGCCTCCACAAACTGTCTCGCTAGGCCCAGATCACCGCCCCCATGGCCCTTGCTCTCCATGTGCGGTGTGTGCGTGGTCGTCTTGCCGGTTTTGAAGTCCTCCACCGTGATGGTGTATGAGTCTGCGTAGATCTCGCCGTTGACGCCATATATGCGAGTGAACCGCTCGCATTGCCGCGTGGTCTGGGCCACCATATGGAAGGTCGCCTGCTTTGCGCCTCGACCACCCAGCCTGTCCGACATGGGACCAGTTCCATCGCTGCCCTCTGGCGACGACGGGAGAACATCGTCATCCCAGGTGATGGTGACCACCTGCTCATCTGCCACGTCGTTATCACTCTCGTAGACGCACCGACCAAACCAGTTGCGCTTCGCAATCTCCGTGTCCGGCATTTCTGGGCCGTAGTCCTCGGCCAACTTCGCCATGAGGGCCCTTCGGCCCTCCTCACCAGCCCCGAGGTCCTCAATCTCGGGGACCACGATGCTCACAGGCCAGCCAACGGTGCCTGCTCCCAATCCCATGAAGGGCTTGTCGCCGGTATAGATGCGCTTTGCCGAGTACTTGCACGTCTCCTCGACCGGACACTGTAGACAGTTGGTCGCTGTTCCTGCGCCGATAGGCTTCCTGCTCTTCTTGAAGTACTGCAGCCGCCCACTGCTTGATACCGTGGACGGGAGATGCGGCACGGCCTTCTGCCCGCCATCCTCATACTTCGCCGGCGAGCACAGGAGCCACAGCAGGACATCCACGTCGTGACAGCTCTTGGTCAGTAGGCTCGGGGCCGTAGTGTCCTCCCTCCTCCAGTTACCCCTCACGTAGCTGTGAGTAAAGTGCCACCAGCCAACGGGCTCGGTGTGCACGACGGAGAGCACGTCGCCGATGACCTTCTCCTCGAGCAGCAGCTTGCGCAGCTCGACATTATGCGGGCTGTATCGCAGCACGTGTCCGATAGAGAAGACGCAGGGTTCGCCCTCGGCACTGGTGTTGTCCCGCAGGGCCCGGTACATCTCCACGCAGTCCCCAAGCGTCGTGGCCAGCGGCTTCTCACACATGATGTGCAGGCCGCCCAGTGCCGCGAGCGCGACCACTACCTCGCGGTGCATCTCATCCAGCACACAGACGAACACGCCATCCACGCCCCGGGGAACGTCCTTGACGCCTGGGACGGCAGCGCGTCGGCGCCGCTCCTTCTCGTAGGTGATGAAGTCCGTCCATGAGGCGAACGACTCACCCTCGGCGGGAGCCTTGTCGCCGCGAGGGCCCCAGACATAGTTGCGACCGAATTGGGCGCGCTTAAAGGCATGGGGCTCAGCAACTGCAGCAATGGTGCCGTTGGTGGCTGTGTGCACGGCGTGGGCATAGGCCTGACCACGAGAGCCGGCGCCGATGACCAGGAGGCGAGGCGGGTCGGCGGACGGAGGGGGCCGAGTGGGCATGGTGAGTTGGATGTCCTTGTCCGTCGAGATGACGGGACCTGGCTCGGCGAGGAGCCTGGTCGGAGGTGAGTCCTCTGCGCGACCCATGATGAGAAGGCGTTTCGATATCTTATTTGGGTGAGAGAATATGGCAGTTGGTGAAAGAATGATGGGGACTCTGATAGAGATGGACAGACAGAGGGACAGGGTCTATTGTCGTCATATATTCAGATGGCTGTGAGGAAGAGGAGGAGGAGAAAAGAGAGGGGGCAGCCTCAAGAGAGACAAGTAAGTTGAAAGAGGGAAGTCGTTCCTATTGTATCGTATCATGCAAGTCCCAGAAGGAACGTCCCACAGCGGGTAGTACCTACTCACTACATACTATGATAGTAGTAGTAGTGGTGGTAGTAGTGGTAGTAGTAGTAGTAGTAGCAGCAGCCCAAACGGACTGTAACTTTACACCGGCTAGAAGAAGATAAGGGGATCAATCACCGGCAGGAGAAGCCTAAAGGCCTATTGTAGCGGATCTGCACCCATCTAAAAAGCTCCCCTTATCCCCCGCACCCCGCTATTCTATAGGCGCCATCTCACTAATGCGAGCCTGCTCATTCGTCTTCTCACTGCTCACTATCGTGGATGGTGGTGCCATGGAGAATTTGTGATCGGATTCTGTGATCCACACACCACCAGTTCTCTTTTAGTCGATAGATGGCTGCAACCATAGGGAGACAAGGACAACAAGACTTATGGGATCCATTCGGCGGAGCACACACCACCCGTCCTTTACAAGGCTCGGGAAGCCATCATCATATACAACGTTACTTTGCCCAAACAAGCCTCTTCCCTGTTGGTTGAAGACGTCCCGTCACCGGCAGGCTCTGATACGCACCTGCTCGACAACAACCACTGGGTTTCCTCCTGTTGCTGTGCTCTCTGACGGGAAAAAGACCATGGCTTCTCAGAATGATGCTGCCCCGTTGGTCTGGATCGACTGTGAGGTAAAGAGAAAAGAAGAAGAATGGGGGGAAACATGATCACCTACCTCATGGAAGAAGATTTTGTTATGTATTAACCTGCTGTTGTAGATGACTGGCCTCGACCCGGACAAGGAGGAGATCATCGAGATCTTCTGCCTCATCACCAACGGCAACCTGGACCTGCTCGACGCAGAAGGCTGGGGCACCGTCATCCACCAACCCAGGGCTCGCATGGACCAGATGGACGAGTGGTGCACCCGGACCCACGGCGAGAGCGGCCTCACGGCGGCTGTCATCACCTCCGAGGTGACCCCGGAGCAGGCCGCCGACGAGCTCTTGTCCTATATCAAGAAGTACGTTCCGGACCGCCGCGTCGCGCTGCTCGCTGGCAACTCGGTCCACGCCGACAGGTCGTTCCTCGCGAGGGGGCCGTACCGCAGGGTCGTCGAGCACCTGCACTACCGCATCCTAGACGTGAGCTCCATCAAGGAGGCGGCGAGGAGATGGTGCCCCCAGGTCGCCACGAGGGTACCGCAGAAGAAGACGCTGCATAAGGCGAGAGATGATATCCTGGAGAGCATCGAGGAGGCGAGGTACTATAAGGAGGCCATCTTCCAGGCCAGTGCGCGTGGACAGGACGGCGCATAAGCCTAACAACAGCCCAAATAATTCTCGACTTCTGATTATTTGACACCTCGTTCGGCATCAAAGCCTACCTAGGTACGTTCCCTAATGGCTGAGTCGTACGAGGCGAAGCGCGGACACCAAATTCCGATCAACAACAGTCACGATGCTGGTCTCACTGGTTTCCAGTCCGATCCAAGGAGTTTGTTCACCATATCGTCAATGCTGAAGGACCTGCAGGCGATGGCTCTCCTGTGTCTTGCTTACCATCCTTCCGCCTCTCAGGTTCGCACTCCTATCCTGTGTCTTCAGGACCTGCACTCGCTGGCATTGGTCCGCCACGTCCTTTTCGACCCCGACAATGATCCCATTATCAACGAGGAAATCGGGATTACATCTACAGCACTGCGGGAAAAGGCATCTGCCACGCTATAGCAGCAGCGGTAGGGCAACATGCTGTCGGGTAGTCACGATACCAAAGCTGGCCACAGAGCACGCTGCTCTCGTCTGCCTTTTCATGTTGTCATGCATGAACATCGGGCCGCTTCGGAAGTTACGCCCAGTTTCAACGTACAGAACTGGTCAGTATTCCAAGGCTATTTTTGAGGGATTATACGCAAAGTTCTTGTACAAGATGTTTCTGAAATGCCCTCATATTGAACGACCTTTACTAGTGTTTGATGGCTTGCTCATAGTAGAGCTCATATCTGGACAATTGATATGGGCATGAGTGGATCGCCTGAACTCTCGCTCTGCATTTGGGTGATGGTGTGCAGAGATAGTGGAAATGTTGAGACCCTAACACCAACTATGGTTGGCCACCATTGAACGCCATAGTTAGGAGCATTTAAGCTCCTACCCCTGTCCGATGACGACCCCACCAGAGAGACGTAGTGACCCCACCTGCCCCCCTCTAGAGTGGCGTCCGTCCATTAAGTGCTAGAGCTCCTGATGAATTGGCAAGACGCCTGCTGTGTGGTATTTATTTACATTGCTAAACCTCCTCCCAACACAACCCCTCGAAACCCTCTCTCGTGGTGACAGATCTCTGGTTTCCTGCCCAAACTCTTTATTCCAATCAATCACAATCCTGCCAAGATGGCCAAGGAAGTTCAATTCGAGTCCTTCCAGGACCAGAAGCCTGGAACGTAAGTCACGATAGCTTCAACCCACCCCGCAGTCCTTACCCCCTTTTCTGGCTGGTGCTGCCCAAACCTCAACCATGCCAGCCTGGCTAGACAGCTTCCGCAGCTGACACCCCCCTCCAGTTCAGGTCTTCGAAAGAAGGTGACTGTCTTCCAGAAGCCTCACTACAGCGAATCTTTCGTCACCAGCATCCTCCTGTCCATTCCTGAGGGTGTTGAGGGTCAGTCCTCCTCCTTTTGGGCCGACACACCCAAGGCAAGCTGAATGAAGTATACTGAATTGGCAATCCAGGATCGTTCCTTGTCATTGGTGGTGATGGCCGCTTCTGGAACCCCGAGGTCATTCAGTTGATCGCCAAGATTGGTGCCGCATACGGTGTCAAGAAGCTCCTCATCGGCCAGAACGGCATCCTGTCCACACCTGCCGCCAGCCACGTCATCCGGAAGAGAAAGGCCACTGGTGGTATCCTTCTCACTGCCAGCCACAACCCTGGTGGTAAGTTCCCTTCTTCCCAATGTCACTGTCAAAAGCGAGAAAACCAATACCAAATACTGATTGATTATATCGGACGCCAGGCCCCACCAACGACTTCGGTATCAAGTACAACCTCGCCAACGGTGGTCCGGCCCCTGAGTCCGTCACCAACAAGATCTACGAGACCTCCAAGACCCTCACCTCCTATAAGATCGAAGACATCCCCGAAGTCGACATCTCGACCATCGGCACCAAGACCTACGGGTCCCTCGAGGTCGAGATCATCGACAGCGTTGCCGACTATATCCAGATGCTGAAGGACATCTTTGACTTCCCTCTGATCAAGAAGTTCTTCACCGAGCACTCCGACTTCAAGGTCCTCTTCGATGGCCTTCACGGTGTCACTGGTCCTTATGGCAAGGCTATCTTCGAGGAGGAGCTGGGCCTGGCCGGCTCCACCCAGAACTGCGTGCCCTCGCCCGACTTCAACGGCGGTCACCCTGACCCCAACCTCGTCTACGCTCACAGCCTCGTCGAGGTTGTCGAGAAGAACAAGATCCCCTTCGGTGCGGCTTCCGATGGTGATGGTGACCGGAACATGATCTACGGCGCTGGCGCCTTTGTCTCCCCTGGTGACAGCTTGGCCATCATCGCCCACTATGCCAACCTCATCCCCTACTTCAAGAAGCAGGGCGTCTACGGCCTGGCTCGCTCCATGCCCACCTCCGGGGCTGTCGACCTCGTCGCCAAGAAGCAGGGCAAGAACTGCTACGAGGTGCCCACCGGCTGGAAGTTCTTCTGCGCCCTCTTCGATGCTGACAAGCTGTCCATCTGCGGCGAGGAATCTTTCGGAACGGGCTCCAACCATGTCCGCGAGAAGGACGGCCTGTGGGCTGTCGTCGCCTGGCTGAACATCATTGCCGGGCTCGGTGTTGCCAACCCTGGTGCCACCCCCAGCATCAAGCAGATCCAGAAAGACTTCTGGACTGAGTATGGCCGTACCTTCTTCACGCGCTACGACTACGAGAATGTCGATTCCGATGGCGCCAACAAGGTCGTCGGCGTGCTCAAGGACCTCGTCGCCGACAAGAGCTTCGTCGGCAGCAAGATTGAGGGGCGCACCGTCATCGACGCCGGCAACTTCTCCTACACCGACCTCGACGGTTCGGTCTCTTCCAACCAGGGCTTGTACGCCAAGTTCGACTCCGGCAGCCGCATTGTCGTGCGTCTGTCTGGCACCGGCTCCTCTGGCGCCACCATCCGTCTGTACATCGAGCAGCACACATCCGATTCTTCCAAGTACGACCTCGACGCGCAGGACTTCCTCAAGCCTGAGATCAAGTTTGCGACCGACCTGCTCAAGTTCAAGGAGTTTGTTGGCCGTGATGAGCCTGATGTCAAGACATAAGTTGGGCCTGGCTAGTATACGCGTGGTGGTATAGAGCGCTGAACACTGCATACTGATGCACCTGTTCCCCTTTTCTCTTTTCTCCCCAATGAATTACGAGCCCTGATCCATCAAGTAAAAATTAAATGAAAAAAAAATACGAATCCAAATCCCAGTGGTAATTCCCAGCAAGATTCAATGTGCATGTAAACTAGAATGATATGATTTCCTGTTTGCATTTATTCAAAAACTTTGACGCTGCGCTAACGCTCGATATCGTGTGATGGGCCAAGTATTATCAGAGCTGCTCAATAAAAATCCGCCATGCGCAACCCTTCCTTTTCGTAACGTGACGACCGGAGTCGAGTTGTCTGTTTCATTACAGCTAAGGTTGCGAGGACATCCCCCCCCCCCTTTCCAACCCCCACAAGACCATTGCAAGAATCAACAGCCCCCTCCCCCCCCCCAAAAAAAAAGCAAAAACAAAAACACTAAAAACTAAAGAAAGGCAGTGAAAAAAAGCCAAAGAGACTCAAAAATGAGAAAAGAGAAGAGAAGCAAAAGGGGGTATCATTGTGCAATCTGCCCGCGATATTCGCTCCCAGTAATCAATCTCATTGTCCGCTGCCGTAAATGTCAACCAAGTTGTTGTGGTACAATTTTGTTTCTTTTTCTTTCTCTTCCTTGTTGTTCTCATTGCGTCGTCATCGTCGTCGTCGTCCCTCATCATCGATTAAGTCGTAAGTTTCGTCAAAAGTGTGAGTGTGTGTGTAGAAGTGGAGTGGGTGGTCGAAAAAAAGGAGGAGTGGGTTGATAAAATATTAAGAAATAGAACGTGTTCGTGTATCAGAAAACTGAACAAAAGAAAAAGAGTAGACGAGTTGTTGTAGTTGTTGTTCGAGTGGGC
Source organism: Cryphonectria naterciae (assembly GCA_014850475.1). Taxonomy (NCBI): domain Eukaryota; kingdom Fungi; phylum Ascomycota; class Sordariomycetes; order Diaporthales; family Cryphonectriaceae; genus Cryphonectria; species Cryphonectria naterciae. Next base: position 198,571 of record JACWST010000014.1, on the reverse strand, counting down.
AATGTACACGGCTAGCGGTGTATGGTAGTGGCTGGACTTTTCCCCTTCCTCACGGTGAAAAGACAGTGATGAGTGATTTGTTGGATCGTTGGTAGTGTTGGGCGGCGTTTATGTGAACGAAGGGCCGGCGATGCAGTCACCTTCGACCTCGGATACATGGCCCGAACCGGCGATGGACGGGGTGAAGAGTTGCCCAAACTCGTCAGCAGCTGTGCGCGATGCTGTCGTATCAGCAGCTATCATTGTCTGACTGGCTGGCCGCCTGGCCCCCCCGAGTATATACATATTATAGAGGAAAGGGGGAACGTACCATGCTTGCTGAGGAAGTAGATCTCAAACGCGCCGAGCCTGTTCCTTCGCATCCTCGACTCCCGATACTTCTGGCAGAAGACGTAGAGCTGGATGTCCCTGACGTGGAAGATGTGGTTCGAGACGCGGACGAGCCACCTGGGGGACGCGGAGATGTGGGTGACTGAACACACGCCATTATGTTAGTGAGAATGTTATGAAAGGAAACCTAGAAGCAGAAGAAAAAGAAAGGAAAAGAACGAGGGCGGCGGGGGGAGAAAGTGCAAGACTCACCAAAGGCAGTCCACACCGGACACTTCCTCAGCTCGCCGTTCCATACGGCGGCCTGCAGTCGGAGCCCGCCGCTCCGCTCTTCCTTGTACACGCAGAGGCCATGTCTGTAGTCGTCGTCGACGATCTGACTGAGAAGAGTGTGAAGACGTGTTAGTCCTTGGGGATAATCGAGACATAACAAACTCTCAAGACGAGAGGGCACCAAGTAAAAAGAGGGACTCACGCTTGGAATTGCAAGGTTTCGCCCCTTAGGTTGAACTCTGGCTGGCCCATGGGCGGGGCGAGGGGGTTCCGGCACTTCAGAGCGGTGAAGGTGCAGTAGAAGAGGACGAGTTCTGTGTCCCAGGTCAGCCATGGGTGCTAAGGGGGGAACAAGGGATAGAGAGGCGAGGAAGAAGAATTGCTCACCCTCCCAAGTGACGAAGCTCAGCACCGCCCAGGTTTTCCACGCCGCCATCGATTGGCTCCACCTCTTCAGGACCAGGGAATTCCCATCCCGCTGGACCCGAACCTGGTCATGGCCCTTCCACGTGAAGTACTGGGCGCCGCCGCTGATCACCCGGATCTCGATGTACGGGATGTCCTCGGCGTCGAGGAGAAACTTGACACACATCCTGTCGGAGTCGAAGGAGCGCCGCATGAGCGTCTTGCGCGCCTTGGGCCGGCTCGGGTCCCAGGCGGGCACAAGCGGCTGGGACACGCGCGACTTCTCGGGCCCGGGGATGTCGGTGCGCGAGCTGAGCGGGAGCGCAAAGACCTGCTCGCACCAGTGGACCCTCTCGTGCGGCAGCGAGATGACGATGGCGGTGTCGTGAAACTGGCGGCCGACGAGCTGGTCCGAGGTGGCGGCGCCGGCGCCGGCGGCAGTAGTGGCCGGCGCGGGGATGCCGCGGAGCTCGCGCAGCTCGAGGATCTTGTGCCGCAGCATCTCGAGCTGGCCCTGGTCGAACTGCTTGTCGCGCGAGAGGAGGCAGTGGAGCAGCCGCAGGAACTGGTTGTACAGAATGAAGCGCTGCGGCAAGGGGATGCCGCGGACCTCCTTCATCATGTCGTGGTACATCTTGCGCCAGCGCACCTCGCGGGAAATGGTCTTGTCGTCGTAGTGCGTGGTGATGTCCCGCAGGGTCTTGGACATGCACGGGAGCAGGACGTTCAGGTGGTTCGACACGATGGGCGCGCGGGACTTGTGCGTGCCGCTCTGGCTGGCCAGCTCCCGGAGGAGCTGAGAGGATCCGCGGATCTCCTCGGTCAAGGCGATCATGTGCCCGTGAAAGGACTTGTCGAGGGCAGCTCGGAGCCCATCAAGACCTAAGACGTTGTGAGTCTACTAATACAGCACAGTCCCACGATGAGAGCAGTCAGTTCTAGCGTACCCATTGCTACCCTATCAGCCCTCTCTGCCTCGAGCCAGCAGCCACGGAAGAGGTGACTCTGATGAGGCATTGCTGCCACTGTGGTGTCGTAAACCCAGCTCATCTTGAAGCTGCACAGAAGCAATTGTCAATCTCGGCCGATGTGCGTCTTCAGACAATCATGTGCAGTCACGGTGGGCGGCGATGATGAGATTTATCAAATCGATTTCGATATGTCCGTAGTTCAGAGATGCATTGAATCAAGCCTTCGTTTGGCTGACATGATGATGAAGAGAGGTTGTTTTGGGGATGACAAGATGGTCAGTAATGATGCAGACCTCCTGTCACTGATCTTTCACTGCGAAGAGACTTGCGTGCCGCTGGCTTTTTTCCCTCTTTTTTTTTTTCCCTTTTTTTCTTTCTTCCCTTTTTATCTTTTGAAGAACCGAGGGCTTCGTAGCGTTTTGTTTGGAGAGAGGGTTTGCAAGTGGTTCCTCGGACTCAAAATAAGGTTTTTAGAATGAAAAAAAGAGTGTGTCCCTGGAGAATATCTGGAGAAGACCGAACGCAGGTGTGAACTGTCACAACCTGAAGAGATGCAAAGCTGCCCGGCGCTCCGCACCGACATGCATAACGCGGCAGAAGAACGAAATCGACGACGGCATGGGCTAATAAGCACCATAAACTGTCCAACACGACCACCGAATAGAAACGAGGGGTCACCTCCCGCAGCGTGACATCCACCACACCATGCACACCCGGCGATCGTGGGTTGGCCGGAGACCACTTGCTATGCGGCTCTGCGCTGCCTCTGACGTGTCAATCAGCCGACGAAGAGGTGCTTTCCTGCAAGTGGCTCCCACCCCCTCCTCTCCCTTCTCCCGCTTGTATCGGTAAGACGCGAGGCTAGGTGTGGCAGTTATCTCCACCAAGCAAGTTCGGGGATGGCCTCAGAAATTTGTCAACCATTTCGCCAAATCAAGGTTTTTGCCTGCACAGACGTCGTGAGCTTTTTCTCCTCTCCCGCGTCCCGCTAAGCAGCAGACCACCCGGGATCGATCGATGGAGGCTGACGGTCGTGCAGGACCTGCAAGCAAGGCAAGACAAAGTCAGCGCCGCCAAGACAGCCCTTTTTTTGCCAAATGCAACCTGATGCTGGTGTCGCAGGAGGGGGGGGGGGGGAAGCTAGACAAGCTGTTTCTGATGATGAACCTGGAATAGAAGCAAGAGGAGACAGAGAGACAGAGGGAAGCGACTGCAAGAGAGAGAGGGAGAGAGACGAAATGAAACGAGCCATTGAGAGACCACGAAGGAGAGCGAACTTGCAGATCCTCACACTTACCCCGGGCTGCCACGACGTTCGAGCCAACAGATAACCCACCGGCCAGGGGGGCGGGGGAAGAGGGGGTTGGAGGGGGACGAGGAAAACTCTGTGTGTCGTCTGTCGGCCTTTGCTGCCCCATCAGACATGGAAGCGCCGTCTATCGTGCGTTCTCCTAATGCAAGTACGCTTCGCACCGGGCGAATTGAGATCAAGGTCGGTGGCTGGGTCGCATCAACCCGCAGCAGATGAACCAGACCATATGATCGAGTGCGGAGGTGATCTGACCGGGGCGGCGGATTGGTAGATATTCGAAGGCTGCAGTGGGCGTGACCATGCAAATGCTTCTCTCTCTCTCTCTCTCTCTCTTCCTCTCTGCATGAACCGAGATATCTTGCATGACGCTGTGATAAGACTTTCATAAGTTGACTCATGAGGCCCCAAAGCTGAAGTACATCAAATAGTATCCAGGAGACCGACCTCGATTGTCTGTGAGAATGACAACGGCGAGGATTATTGTTGTCCCCCTCCCCGCCTTCATTTTTTTCCTTTTTTCTTTCTTTCTTTCTTTCTTTCGTTCTTTCATTCTTTTCTCTTTTTTTCCTTTTTTTTCCCCCCCGCAGCTTGCGGTGATTCATGTCTCGCGTAACGTTTCTCATCAGAACGCCGACGAGTCTCAATGTCTCTGACTGACGAGGAAGACCTTGTGAAGACTGTATGACTAAGAGAACCCGCGATCGGTAAGCACGTTGCGTGGCAGCCGAAGGGGGCTGGCTCATAATCAAGAGAGCTGCTTCAGCTCGTTCGGTCGCAACAATCACCTGTAAAGTATAGTAGTCCATTTGATGTACTGGGATGTGGTAGATTCAGTGAGATCCCATCGGCTTCACCTTGGTATAATCTGGCTTCAGTGGAAAAAGGAAAGAGAAGAAAAAACAACCAAGTCGGGTGTTACCGCAGGGAAGTAGGTGTGATGGATTTGGGTGGAAGAGGGTGGTGAGTGCGAGAGACATCACAAGCGCTCAGAGCGCTCGTTTGGTGGTGGTGCACAGGTGTCATGGCGGGCCACGACCCTCCCAACCGAGAAGAAGCAACCAAGTCAGGAATTTTTTTCTTCGACGTCGCAAGGCAGAGAGGGTTAGAAGGAGGGGGGCCATGACGTGCTTAAATAGACTTGAGGCTGATCCAGGAATACTGCGAACATCAGCCTTGTTTTTTGGGCCGCCGCCCCTCCTTCCTTCCCAATCTCTTACTGTGGTGTGCATACTTGAGGCAAACCTCATGGACCAGAAAGGGGAATGACCTCTCTGCCTTGAGCTGCAAGGACCTTACTGACAAAGTCACGACGTCGTTTGAGCGCAGTGAGAAGTATAGCTACAAAAATGAATGTCATGGAAAAGATCGAAACGTCTTCAAGGAAGGCTCATAGTTCGTTGCTGCTACTATACATTTGGCCGGGTGCGTATGTTTTAGCCCCAGCCTGGCCCCATTGGTTCATCATGGCAAATCAATATCCTTCCCTACCAGCCGCAAACACCGTACCGACTACCAAAGAGAAAGAAAATGAAGATGAAGAAAGTGTCGCCATCGCCAACGCAACATCAACCTTACTCAGACTCCTCAGCCTACACGAATTGGACTCGTTAGCTCTACAGCGACGGATCAGTGTGTGAACAAAAGAAAAAAAAGTTTTATCTGGGGGAGGGGATTTGCATACGTTGTAGGCAGCCTTCTCATCCTCGTATCTCTTCTTGTCGGCGGCAGCCTTGGCCTCGTAGGGGGCACGCTGCTTGTCGTTGAGAGCCTTCCAGCGCTCACCCAGGATGCGGCCGACCTCGCCTAGGGGGACAAGTCAGTACGGAGCACAGTGCGAAAAACATCGCCAAACGGAGACCTACCGAACTTGATGCCGGGGTTCTCCTCGCGAACGTTCTCACGCTGCTCATTGGCAAAGAACATGTAGGCGGAGAGACCGCGCTTGGGAGCGTTGGGGTCTATTGAAGTTGATCAGCACGGGTCTGTCCAGTGGGTGGTGTGGCATTGAGTTGCCAAAGAAAAAAAGGATGCACATACCCTTCTTGCCCTTGCGGCCCTTCTCGACCTTACCACCCTTCTTAGCTGCGGCCTTAGGCATGTTGACGAAGCTGGTACAGGCGATGTTAGTCACAGGTCACTATGAGGGCGATGATGCAGCGATAAAATCATGACAATAATGTTGTGTCAAGATATATGAATGATGGGTGATGTGGGTTCAATCATGTCAAGTAGGTGGAGGAATGTTGGGGCTTGAAGTGTTTGTGACTCTTGTCCGTTCTGTCTTGTTGTGTTGGGAGCCATGTGCGACCGGTAAGCTGGTCAGGCTAAAGCGTTCGCCAGCTCGACCGGGACCTCGAGAAGCATGGGAACGAGCTCGCAGACGACGCGACCGCGTATTTAGCGGGCGGGTGCCAAGGTGAGCCATCGCAAGCGGGCAGAGTCGCAAATGCAATTGAGGCCGGGCGGGTGGTGTAAAATGCAAATTGAAGGTGCAGGTAGCTGGAGAGAGGTAGGATACATACTTTTTGGACTAGTGACAAGATTTTTGAAAGCGTTGTGGTGCGTGACTGCGATGGGCGCAAATGGTCAGTACGGAGCGCGCCCTCTTCAATTTGTATGTGAGGATGACGGGGGTGAGCCGTCTTGGTGGTGTTGCTGGGCGGGCTGGGAGAAGGTGTTGATGCTGGCGCACCACGATGCTGAGGTCACGATGCAAGTCCAAAAACACGGCTTCTCGGTGCAGGAAGATGAGGGAAAAAGATCTGAATAAGATATCCAGACCCAGCGAGCGTGCTGCGAATGTTGCGAAATGTGCAGTGGAAGCCGAAAAGAAGTGACTTGTGATTTGGTGATGAAAACGCAGGCAAAAGATGTACTCACTGTGATTGAGACTGCGCGTATGTGTCTGCGGTGAGGTTTGGTGGGAGAGGTAGAAAGGAGAGGAGCGCAGGAAATTGTATGGGCAAGCAACAGAGGGGAACGGCTTTTACCTTGTCTGCGGTTCCTTGGGCTGATCTGAGGGGAAAAGGCAGGCACGCACCCAGGGCAAGGCACGCAGCAGGTAAGGGTAGGCAAGGTAGGGCCAGGTAGGCGGGGGGGGTGGTGCACTGTCACTCTACCAGAGTGCTAGGGCAGGGTTCCGTGGGGAAGGAAGACCGCAGCTGGCCAGTCACATCTCACTGTGGCCCAAGTCCACTGTCGCTCTAGCAGGCCCAGGCACTGTTAGGGGGAAAGTGCCAATACCTCCCCCCCAAATGCAGTCGGCCAAGCTCACACGCGTCGGGTCCGTCTTGTCCTCATTCACCCATACAACCATGACCATTGGGCTAGTACTTATGGTACCATAGTAGTGATACAACAAAAATCTGTGTACCGTCTCCAAGTCCCAGCACCTTGCCACACACACACACATGTACATGCACGCCTACCACACACCCCCCCCCCCAAACTCGCACACGCCCTCGCTCTCCCACCTGCCACCACCCGGTCACATCCTCCTTTGAGTGGTCTTATGTCTTCTAACATCCTGAGGTTGTCAAACTTATCCTCAGGTACTGTTTGTCTGGTGATTGTTGTTGAGTCATGAACTCATGTACCTACGTACCATGTACCAGAAGTACTTCTCAAACCGCGTCACCATCTCTCTCTCTCTCTCTTTTTCGTTTAGGTGGAATATGGGGCAGGGGAAGGGAAGGGAAGAAGAGAAGGGAATGGCAAGGGAAAGGGAAAGGTTGGGCAGGGGGAGGGGGGTGGGCGTGTAGGCATGGAGCTGGTGTGCGGAAAAGCAGTCTGGGTCGGATGGTGTGGGCATTCTTCCCTGTTGTGCTCAGGCGGTCTCAGAAAAATACCGGCCCAGGCAACCACCCGCAGTGGAATGTGGTATGGATGAACATCCAAGGCTCCATCTCCAACCACCCTCGCCCGCCCGCATGTCTCCTCTACCACCACCCCTCACGCGCCTGCACCGCCGGCGGCAATTGTCTTATGGACATGAGCCTATGCAACCGTGGCCTGCCTGTCAGACCGTCTTGTTGCCATGCGACCCGTCCGCTCCCGGCATTTTCTGTGTGCGGTTGACTCTCTGCGGCCAGCTTCGCTGCTGTGTCGCCAAGGAGCACAACTCAGGTATCCGGGCATCGTCTGTTAACGCCCCGGTTAGTACACCACGCAGGCGCTATCTAAGTGGCCCTGCTAAGGGCTCCTACTCAGACATGCGCCAAGCGACACGGCATACGACTGGCCGTCCCCCCTACGAGTCCAGTTCAATATCCGAAGGTCTCAATGAGGCAAGGGCTCGCACATCACCGTTCCGCAGAACGGTGACTAGCCGGTGGTCGATGATGATGAAATGTCTGTCCTTTTTTTTTTTTTTGTCCCTTTTTCCTCACCAGGCTCACACTCAACCTGCACGGGCTAGGCCCGCAGTAAGAGGATCACAACAAACAAACACGGGCAATGACACCACCTGGGAGATTGGGTCAGCCCTTGATGCGTAAGCCTGTGCCCGTTCCTCCCTCCCACAGGGGAACAAAAAAAAAAAAAAACAAAAAGGGAGACCACACTACCCCCCCACGTCCCCCCGCCTGTGCCGCCCCCCCTCTACTTTTAATAAAGAACCCCTCGGCCC